>JAAEAF010013676.1:105495-164298 GCA_011037195.1 Triatoma infestans
TTTAACCACTTTCCCCAACCATTCAAAACGTCTTCTATCCAAATCCTTACAAATTCACCTTCATCCGAATTCTATCAATTTTAAAAAATACAAAGAAATCATAACTTCAACTTATAACAATATTTTTCTAACCCTAAAAAAAGACACTCGTCAGTAATTTGTTCTTCAAAATTTGAACGCGCCTCACTACAAACATTTTTCTTATCCCTCCCACCCTTTAACAGTTTTTTAAATTTTAAAAAATACTCTCTCTTCACTTCAGTCTCAACGTTCACTCCTCTCCTAGCCTAGAGGTATCTTTATCTGTCTTATTTTATCTTATTGTCAATAACATTTTATTTAATTTACTGTCACTTCTGTTTTATAATTTCTTCTGGTAATATTTCTTTAATTTAAATTTTTCTTCTTTTTTTTATAAATCTATGCACTTTTCATAACTATTATAATTGTACAATAATGTATTTTCTTCAATAAATTTTTACAGAGCTCCTGAAGTAGGGCACCAATGGTACCCGAAACGTAGAGCAACAAAGAAATTTTTTTCTTTAAAAACTCCTCCGGCCATTGCCGTACAAACATCTCATTAAAAGTTTTTAGTTTCTCGTCTTAAATCATCTATAGGGGAAAGAAACCATTATATTAAATATATAACAATATATTAAAGCTTGATATTAATATATATTAAAGCCTTGATAAAGACAGGAAATTCGTGTCGAAACTTTGGCATAATTGAATATTTCTTTCTTTGACCAATCCTCATCAAATTTCTTCATAACATATAAATAAAGTTATTAATGATTATACTTGTTTACCTGAATGTAATTTATTTGACAGAAAATTCTGTCTGAACCCCTTAGCAAAGCTTGTAAAGACGATTTAAATTTATATGTCTAACTCATCATGGGTTTCCGAGAAATCTCCAAAAGTCACCTTTTTCAAAAAAAAAAATGTACCTGATAATTATGATCTCTGTAATAGGATCCAAGAGAGGATCCATAGCAGAGAAAGAGAGACAAAAATGACAGGACCACTCCCTCTTTCTCGGACTAGAATGGGGGAGAAACTGCATAAATACAGCGACAGGAGATAGATATACAACAGAGTTCACTAGCCAGTCACAACGTGTCATTTACCCTACCCTTTACCATTTCTACCATTTTAGTGTAAAGTCCAGGCAGTCAGTGTCACTTTTAACATTATACAGTGTTCAGCTATATCTAGTTGTTCATTTAAACCAAACCATTTCTCACTTCAGATCACTTCATCAACCCCATTATAATCTCCGAGGTATGAATTGAAAGATTAAAGAAACTTGATGGACACCGTTTTCTGGTTTCACCAGGAGAAAAAAATCTGGTGTGGAACTCACACAACTTTCTCTTACTTCTGTTAGTACAGGTATAATATAAAATGACGAATCATCATCTTTAAACTCAAATATTGCTTATATTTGTCCTAATATAATTATAGTGGCAGTGGAGTGGGGGTTATAAATACCTACCTACTAATCTTTGCAAGTAGAGAAGTGATTATATTGTGGACCACTAGAGCGCACCATAAATATTGATACCAATTATTGCTTATAATATTTGAAAATTTAACGTCACATGTTTAACATAAAAGTGATATGTTTATATCTATGCACATAGTTTATGTTATAACTTATATCTGGCACAGTTCTGATGCGTTCTCTTTGGTGTCTAATTCTATCCGCGAAGGTTTCAGGAGACTCTGTGGGTAGAGACTGAATATTAGTCATCTGTTGTAAGAGGACTAGAGGGGTGTTTTTCTTTACTAAATCTAGTCAGAAGACGTTCTGAGATTAGAGGATACGTTATGATTGTACCCTGGCATTGTAATTCGACTTTCTGCGTATCATAAAATATTTTTGCAGAACCTGAGAGCCTAAGTGCTAGTATTTCTAATTTCGCAGCGTCGTCCCAGCCAGAAAGGCTAGCTAGCTGGAAATCGGACACACTGGCTGAATTTTCGCCATCGAAGGTGGGTAAACTATTAATTAATTGCAAATTTCTTAATGGGTTAGCATTGCTGGGGGTGGCTGGAGGATTTGCTAATTGCTGCTGAGCAAGTGAATATACTACAGCAGCGTCGGTGCCCATGTCTTGTCCATTTTTATCTTATACATTTTTGAAATGAATGAATTACTTGGGGAAAGATTATATTTTTCAAGACGTCTACGTAGCTGGATTAAATTGCCCCCAACAGAAAGGTTAATTATCGCATAATATCTTTACAATTTGCTATCTATTAAGTACACTCATAAATTCAAAATTCACAAGAGATTGAGGTACAGAGTGGTACAATTACAAAAATTTAAAAATGAAATTCAATTATGGGAAATATTTAAGATATTTCCGCTGAAAAAATAATTGAAAAAGGAATAAAATTATCTGATAGATAATTTGTTTAATTAATAAATTGAAAATTTTACGTATTTGTTAATTTGTGGAATCTGGTTGAAACATCCCAAACAGCTGGCATCAATGAAATGTAATTGTGATGTGTATTTGTAGTGGCTTGAGCGGTATGTTGTAAAAGGGCTTTTAAGTATGTTTGAGATAGAAGTAATAAGAATAATTAAGTAAACACTGGTAGATTAAATTAAATGTATTCTTTAAAGATATTTAAATGCTATTCAATAACTCTGTAAATAAGTAGAAAACTCTTATGTTATAACTTATAACTGGTACAGTTCTGATGTGTTCTCTTTGGTGTCTACAACAACAAGTCTGTCTTGAAAAGAATGTCTTCTCTTTGTTCCTTCAGTTCCTCCCCTGTGAGGAGAAGGGGGTAGTATAATGCCATCAAGGTTGATCAACTTTTCCAGTAACTGTTTTCTTATACTTGCGTGTACCCTTTTTGCGAGCGGGCTTGCATTTTCTCATAATTTTGAAAACAAAATAGTTATACATTCTTGCATCCATCACACTAACAATGCTTTTAATGTATATTAATATTTTGTAGATGGTAGAACCATATATTATATTGCACTTTATAGGAAAGCTTAAACATTACTGTTCCTCCGGAATTCCCCCCCCCCCAAATCCATTTTTCTCTGGAAAATGTTTCAAATAAAAGTGATAGGTATTTATGTATGTGGTAGTGTACGAAGTTTAAAGAAAATCGTTGGAGCCTTTTTTGAGACAATCCTGGGAAACTGAAAATGAAACATTTGGTAAAGTCATACTTCCGGTTTGATGGATTTTGCTAGAAATCTTCGTGTCTGATGCTCAGGGGCGCTCAAAACATGTATTTCCGGTGACAACTCAATTTCGAAAATTATGCATGATTGCAATACTTCCTAGGAGTAAAAGAAAGTAATATATATTAGGCACATAGGATGAAAATAGAGGCAATAAACTTAATTATAATCATATTTACTTGATAATAATTCTAACAGTGACCTAAGATCTATATTGTGGCGCCGAGGAAGATTAAATATATATTGTAGACGAAACGTCTGCAATAACTAAAATAGACTTTTAATTAGCCCAACCCACAAAAAAAATCAACATACGTAGATTTATGTGTGGTCCAAAATAAAACAATATAAATACATGAATAAAGCATTTAAATTATC
This sequence comes from Triatoma infestans, assembly GCA_011037195.1. Classification (NCBI taxonomy): domain Eukaryota; kingdom Metazoa; phylum Arthropoda; class Insecta; order Hemiptera; family Reduviidae; genus Triatoma; species Triatoma infestans. The sequence goes on from JAAEAF010013676.1 coordinate 109,097, forward strand.
ACTGAAATGTCTTATCTTCAAAAAAATAAATGATCACATATCATAGCAATCTTTTACATCATAAGGATGAACGACAGTTCGTTCACAAAGCGCATGAAGCATACCGTGCTTCGAATAGGAGATTTTGGAACAAAAAGATTAATGAGATGTGTTTATTTTTGTTGCCTAAAGGCAATAATTAATTCCTTCAATAATCCCAAACAATTTAAAACTAATAATTACCATATTGTCATCAATACCATTTTGTAGAGTACGAGGTGTGTAAACTAAGTTATGAGACTGATTTTTTATCTTTTTTTTATTCAAATAAAATTACACTTCAACTAATCCCCTTCAAAGTAACTACCTTCGGAAGCCACACAACGCTGAAGACGATTCTTCCATTCGTCATACCAGTGCTGGAACTCGGATACTGGAATAGACTTCAGTTGGTCGGTTACGGCTGTTTGAATATTCTTCAATGTTCCAAAATGACGTCCCTTCAGGTGATTTTTCAATTTGGGGAACAAAAAAAAGTCACATGGGTTTCAAGTCGGGTGAATAAGGAAGCTGAGGAGCCCCAGGAATGTTATTACTGGCCAAATACTCATTAATAGAAATCGCGGTGTGACACAACACCCACTTGTTTTTGATGTTTAGTCTCACACGCATGACTCTTTTTCGAAGTCTCTCAAGAACTTCTCGGCAAAAATGTTGGTTTACCATTTGGCAATGAGGCACAAATTCTTTGTGAACGATTCCTTGGCTATCAGAAAAGGAAATCAGCATGCATTTGATTTTAGACTTGCTCATTCTTGCTTTTTTTTGGCCTTGGAGAGGTTGAAGTGTGTCACTGCATGCTCTGATGCTTAGTTTCTGGGTCATACTCAAACACCCAAAACTCGTCTCCTGTAATAACACGTTCCAAAAAATTGGGATCGTTTCAATTGCTCCCAAAAAGTCAAGGCTCCTTTCCTTTCTGATGTCTTTTTGCTCTTGTGAAAGATTTTTCGGAACCATTTTTGCACAAATTTTTCTCATCCCCAATTCATTAGTCAAAATTTGATGAACGGTTGTGTGAGTCAAATTCAACTCTTCGCCGATCATTCGGACTGTCAAACGACGATCTGAACGCACGAGATCGCGGATTCTGCCAACATTTTCATCGGTTCTTGAAGATGAAGGCATTCCGCTGCGAGGCTCGTCTTCAATTGATTCCCTTCCTTCTGCAAACGACTTAAACCACCTAAAAACCTGTGCTCTCGACAAAACATTGTCTCCATAGGCCTGGAACAGTTTTTCAGACGTTTCCGTTGCACTGTGCCCAAGACTGAAGCAAAACCTGATAGCACAACGTTGCTCGTAATTGATGTCACTCATTTTTAAAATGCACTGAAAAAACCTTGCTCACAAAAAAGTCGCTACGGACAGTGCAACAACTCTAGCATTTTGAAATTTCACTGGACGTGTATCAGATGTTTACTTGCCCTACCACGCATGCGCCGCGTCTCCAGTGTTGCCAGATCGAACACTAGAAAATCAGTCTCATTACTTAATTTACACACCTCGTATATCTACGGGGTTCACGTCTTCGAGGTTTAGATTTTTATTTTGTTACTGTTGTTGTTGACTGGAAGATGTAGAATTAACAGTTTCAGCAGCCGGGTTTTCATTCCTATACTGCGAGGTCTTCCAGCTCCTCCACTATAAGCTCTTTTCTCTTCTTCCATCATCATTCCCATCTTGAAGTAGAGGTTTTTGAAACGACTGCTACCCTTGGTGGATCAAGATTCAGCTGCCTTGAGTGAGGACAGACTACCAAAAAGTTTGCTTGAGTAGTTTAAAATTGAATGAGGATGCTATTTTTAAATATACGGGTTCTGGTTTTCAACACAGTTGGAACATAGATTAATGTCTATTGGCATGAATAATTTACTAAACCTTTGCAATCAACTACTGTTAGAAATAGAATCCAGAAATGCTATTGCAAAAATTAAACATCATGTATGGTGCCTTGGATATTAATTCTGTTTTGAATTCTCAATTTAATCCGAGTTATAGGAACATAAGTTCGCTGGGGTTCGGAGAATCTTACCTAAATTTGGAGAATCCAAATGTCTAAGATTAATAATTCAACTAAGAATGTGTCAACCTTTACATTTCAAAATTGTTTATAAAGAGGTAGATCATATAAATTTCATGGAGACGATCATTGTACAATGTGCAACCTTCAAGCAACTTATATCATTTTTTAATTACCTGCCCAAATTTTTGCACGGTTACAGAAATATTATTCGGGTGCCTAATGGCGTGGGACCTAAGCCTATGTGTCTTTTATCCCCCCGATACCCCCATGTTCCCTTAATTAATCTCCCCCGGTAGCTTACCGGTTAGTCTACAATATCCCAAGATATCCCTAAACTCCAACTCACCTAGGCAATCCTGCGAGAGTGGTCCCTCCCAAATACGCGAAACCTAGTTCCAGCGAAACCGGGACACTGACATAAGTAGTGGTACACCGTTTCCCTAACTCCGTCGTCACAATTCTGACAAATAGGACTAGACATCCTTCCTATGTTGAATAGGTGACTGGACACCCAAGTGTGTCCAGTCACTATCCCTACCAAAGTCCTCAGGCCCGTCCTGCTAAGAGACAGGAGATACTCCGAAATTCCCTGCTTACTTGCTTTTATAAATCATTTAACATGGAGGCACCTCTGCGTGTCCCCCCAGCGTTTCTCCAAGACTCTCATCTCCCAAAGTCTAATCTGTTTATCACGAAACGTCTTTGTTACGGCAAGGGCTGGTTCAGGACCACAAAATGGTAATGATGATCCCTCCCTAGCCAACTGATCTGCCCTCTCATTGCCCCCTATTCCCGCATGTCCGGGTATCCAATAGGACGCACGTTCCCCCTCCGAGCTAAAGCATTAAGCCTTCTCCTACATTCTCCCACTAATTTCGAACTCCACCAAGGCTTGCTCAAAGCCCTTAGTGTGGCCTGACTATCAGAGAAAATCCGCACTTCCTTAAACTCTCCCTGCCACTCCCCCACAAGGCGGCAGCATTCAATAATGTCCACTACCTCAGACTGGAAGACAGTGGCCAAACCACCCAAGGCCACCGAACTCCCTCTATCCAACTCGTGAAACGATGCTCCCGCCCCTGACAGGCCAGTGCCCTCCTGCCTAGAGCCACCTGAATAGCAGCGAATAATGCCGTTACCCGACTCCGTTGGAACAGAAATAAATACTTACATATACAACAGTGAATGAGATGGACAATGCCATAGGACTGTTAATAAGATATTAATAAATTAAATCAGTTATATTATTTCACCAATAGCAGCTTTAGAAAGGAGAAAATTTAGTTATTGATGAATAGTAAAAATAATAATAAGTAAATAAGATATATAAGAATGTTTACATTTTAGAAATACCATAATATTTATATTTATTGCCTGTTATAAGGGTCAAAGTTTATTTTTGCTGTTAATTAATTGTTATAAAATATGATAGGTGAGAAGTTTCTTCTGTTATTATTATTATATATTTTCAGACTTTATTTAGTTTTTTTTTTTGTTCTCTAAATAACTCACAATTTTGTTTTTTTTTTTGACTGTTTACATTTCCGTTTTTTTTACATTGTAATAATTGTATTAAGGTTGCAATTGTTATGTTAGTAAAGCAATTGCCTATTTTTTCAGGCGGGCTTAACGTCCAACTACCAAATTAGGTGTCGTGGACAGGGGCGGAAGCACCTACTTTACTATTAACATTTTTTAAACAAATATAAAATTTAGTTATACGCTGGACTCGAACTGGGGTCCTCCCACTTACAAGTCCATGCTCATAACCAATACACCAACACCTGCCCCTTGTTATGTTAGTATTTATGATTGTAATTTCTAAAATTTTAAATAATATTGAAAGAGATTTACAAACTCAACTCTATTTGTATGGAATGTCCGAAAATAAATAAATAAAAATAAATGGTAGAACGATATATTATATTGAAGTTGCACTTTATAGAAAAGCTTAAACATTACTGTTCCTCCGGAACTTCCCCTCACCGCCACAAAATAAATTTTTTCTCAGTAATATATTAGGCACATATAAATATAAACAATGTAGAATCGCATTATTTCTAATTAAAAACAATAACAAAAGACAATTGCAGCCAGAAATATTACAAAAGATTTATCTTGCATTTATTAATGTTTATCAATTAAATATTAATTCAATACAATCACTTAATTACTTTAATATTAATTTAATTAGATATTGAAGTAATGGAGCTTATATAAATGAAAGTTTCTCCTCAAGTAAATGGATTTCTTTTGCAGAAAAAACTTTTTAAGTTCAAATAAAAACTTATAAAAGCTTTCTAAAGTTTAACAATCGATCACTATTCCACTTTGATTACACCTTTTTAGTAAATTTCCTTTTTAAGATTTATTACTTTTATAGTTTTTCCTTGATTTTCCCTTAAAATTATTAGATTTATATTTCATGTATTTATAGATATTTTTTTAAGTTTATCTTTAAATTGAGGCTGTATTTTTATATTTTCTCTTACTTCAAGTAAGAGCAGAGAGGAAGTATTGATCGTGCCAGATTTTCGAAATTTGAATTTTCACCCGGAATACATTATGTTTTGATGGGGTCTTTTTTTATTTATCTTTTATTGATATTTACAACTGCAAAAATATACTGCAACAAGTAAATTGTTAAATGGTAACTTAAATAACGGAGTGTGGATTGCAGAAGACATCCAGCGATGGCACTCCACTATCTTGAGTTTTTCTTGCAGGTGGTCACGGGGCCATCTTCCCTTTAGCCGCTGCATGGATTGTCGGGAATAGTGTTTGAAGAAGCTGGTGAATTAAAGAATTAGGATGAGCAGTTGTGGAATGAATGGAATTTAAGGAAACGAGTTTTGGCTAGATGGTTAACGAAAGGAATGTTTAGATCAGTATGGATAGTGAGGTTAGCAACATAGGTAGCATCGTAGGGTGCATTGACAATTTTTCGAAGGATTTTTGATTTAAATGACTGAATACGACGGTAATTGGAACGCTTGGTTGTTCCCCATATTTCTAAGCCATATGACCATATAGGTCTCAGTAGTAGTAGGTAGAGAAGTCTTTTATTTTGTAATATGAGTTTGGATCGTCTGTCTAGTAGTCTTGAGAGTTGTCTGAATCGTCTATTTAGTTCAAGTCGTTTGAGTCTAGTGTGGGGATTCAAAGCCAATCTTTTGTCTAGCTGGAAACCCAGGTAACGTACGCTATTTACGGGAGAGATTGGAGTATGGTTGATGTGGATCGGTGGGAGGATTTTTCTACCCAGTGTAAATACGATGTATTTACTTTTTGTGGGTCAACTTTTATTTTCCATTTTAAAAGCCAAGATTCCAGCTGAAGGATATGTTCTGTGTGATAGCCAATTCAAGGGTTCAAGGTTTAGGGAAAGAATTGCAGTATCATCTGCGAAGGTATATATTACGGTATTTAAGTGTTCTGGGATGTCTGAAGTATATAAGGAAGCGGTCCAAGTATGCTGCCTTGAGAAACTCCAGCGAATATAGGAAGTATTGGAGAAAGGGCGGTGCCCTGACTAACTTGGAAATATCTGTCGATTAAGTAGTATTTTAATAATTAATAATAGGTATGTGGGAGAAATCACTTAAGTTTAAACAGCAAGCCCTCATGCCATACCCTATCAAATGCTTGAGCAATGTCAAGAAAGACACTCAGGCAATACTGCTTTCGCTCAAGAGAAGAAGCTATGGCATCACAACGCGAAGTCCTTGTTGGGTTGTAGAATGATGGTGTAATGTGATTGGTGTGGTGTTGATTTGTAGTGGCTTGAGCTTTCAAACTAATGGCGGATTGGATATGTCTAGTTCTATCCGCGAAGGCTTCAGAAGACTCTGTTGGAAGAGACTGAATATTAGTCATCTGTTGTAAGAGGACTAGGGGTGTTTTCTCCTTACGAAATCGGGGTAGAAGTCGTTCTGAAATTAGAGGATACGTTATAATAATTGTACCCTGGCGTTGTAATTCGGCTTTCTGGGTGTCGTAAAATATTTTTGCAGACCCTGAGAGCCTAAGTGCTAGTATTTCTAATTTCGCTGCGTTGTCCCAGCCAGAAAGGCTAGCACAATGGCTAATTTGGTCGAGGAAATCGGACACATTGGCTGAAGTTTCGCCATCGAAGGTGGGTAAACTATTGAATAATTGCAAATTCCTTAAGGGACTATGAGGTTGATTGTTCATTGGAGGATTTGCTAATTGTTGCTGAGCAAATAAATATTCTACAGCAGCGTCGATTTTCATGTTTTGTCCGTTAATTTTATACACTTTGGAAATACAAAATTCACAAGGGATAAGGGTGCAAATACAAAATTTAAAAAGAAATTCAATAAAAATTCAATTATGGGAAATATTTAAGATATTTCCGCTGAGAAAATAATTAAAAACAATCAAATTATCTGATGGATAATTTGTTTAATTATGAAACTGAAAATTGTACGTACTTTTAATTTGTGGATTCTGGTTGAAAATATCCCAAACAGCTGGCACCAATGTAATGGTGTGATGTGTATTTGTAGTAGTTGGTTGAGTAGCACGATCACATTTAAGAGGGTATGTAACACTAACTTAAAAGGTGTTTGTATCTGCTCGGACAGCCAAGCTGCGCTGAAGGCGCTGAATTCATGTATCTTCAGTTCCAGGTTGGTGTTAGAATGTTCTAAAAGACGGGAAGAGCTTTCTTCTCTGAAGGATGTGCTTCTAGTCTGGGTGCTAGGTCACATGGGAATTTTTAGGAATGAGGAGTTGGATAGGTTTGCCAAATTAGGCGCCTCTCTCCTTTTCATTAGTCCCGAGCTTGCTGTTGGCATGTCTTTTGGCACATGTCTGTCAGGCTTCCAGACATGGCCAGCTTCAAAGCATTCATTCTTATTGATGAGCTCAGTTGGTTTCCGGCAGTCCAAAATGCTCATAGGAGATTCCGAACAAGGCCATTTGTAAGACGTTGCTGTGTTTTTAACGGATCTCTCTCAGGCAAATTTTTGGATCTCTTAGTGGATATTGTGGCTTAAGGAGACATCTCTACATAATGGGGCCGGGTCATGCCGGATCCAATGTTGTAGAACCTGTGAGACAGAGGAGTAAACACCCATCCATCTTATGATTGATTGCCTGGGTTGTGAGGAAATTAGGTTTAGGACCTTTGGTCGGATTAGGATGTCAGTGGAAGAGCTTAGGCTATTTCCCCTTAAGGTTATTGTCCGATTTATTCGGACTGCGGTGAATCTTAGATGGATTAGATCCGGGTCTGGATATTTGTTCTATACACGGTTTGTTGTTGTTCTTCTTGGGGTAGCTATATGGGCCCAGTGAGGCTTTGAATAGCGTAGGGTTTGGTCCCTCCCCCCCCCACATACCAATAATAATAAAATAATAATCCTTTTTATTTGAAATATTTTTCTGAAAATAAAAATATAATATTTTTAGGTGGCTTTGTAGAATCTGAAACGTTAAAATGTTCCATTCGCTTCTCTACATTGTATTCATTCTCTTATGTATCTGTCTCTGTTGGTAAGTTGGCACTTGACCCTCCCCACTGGCTATACAATTCTGTTAGGACATATGAGTAAAATTTGAAATTTAAAAAGAAACATAATATATAATTTAACTGTGTTAAAAAGGACTAAGAGAAAGCTGTGTAAGTGTTTCACGCCAGACTTTTTTTTTTTTTTCAAGTAACAGCATTATCATATTTATATTTATATATATATATAAAATGGTGATGATGTTTAATTAAGTTCTTGTAAAGTTCAGAATTAACTTTTTATACAAGAGACGATAAAAATATAAAGCGAAAAAAAAATCTCGTATAAAATTTAAAAAGGTTGTAAGTATATGCATAAATATTATGAACACGCTTTTTATACAAATATTTATTTTTTTATTATACACCGGGTGTCCCCCTCCCCCGCATACGAAATGGTCAACTTCTCTTATTACAGTTTCTATTCAACCGAATTTCAAAATAAAAATCTTTTATAATAAAAAATAAAATCTAATTTTAATGATAATAATTTCATTTAATTTATTTAAAAAAAACTTTAAAAAGTTATACTCCTTTTTTGGTCTTTTTTTTGGATGTAATGCGATTATGTCAAATTTTAAAAATAGAGTTTTTTCAAAGGGAAATAAAATTTTTTGATTTTTTCCTGAGAAGGAAACCAAAAGGTTTTTTTTTTTGTTTTTTTAAATCGAATTATCTGTATGTGTTTATTATGGAACGAAATATCTCGAAACACGAAGTATGCGTGAGAGAGAGAGAGAGCGAGAAGAGAGACTGAGAACAAAATATGTCAAAAAAGTGGGAAATCCTAGGATTACGGGTCTAATTACAGATCACAGAAGATTCAGGAAATATCTGTATAAAATGGGGCTAATAAGCTAGGAATCCTTGTGCAGACAGTGTCAGGAGGAAGACGAGACGGCACCTGCTATTTGATTGCGTAGCAATAACCAAATTATGATACGAAATCTTTGGTACATTGCGACCTATGAAGATAAATAACGTGTAGTGGAAGAAGTAAATGAAAATATATTTTGTTTGAAGAAAATCATTATTTGAACGTTGGCTTGCAAAAGGGTAAAAATACAGGTACAAGACCACCATTAGAAGAGAGATCAGAGAACTTAGTCAGCTTTGTCTTTTGCCCCTATTTGCTATCATACAAAAGGGGAGGATTTGAATTACGAAGAGAAAACATTCTTTCAAGACCGTCTTAATTCTGCACTCAAACATACCATTCTCTTCGGAGGCATGGGTTCGTATCCCACCGCCTGCTACCAATGAAATGCGATTGGTGTGATGTGTTGTTGTAGTAACTTGTGGCGTTAGAGGTTTTGTAAAGGGCTTGTGTGTATGTAAGTTTCAAAGAGAGAGAAGTGATTATATTTATTCTCTAAATGTATTTAAATACTTTCTCCTGGAGGGGGCATAATGTAGTGGAAGAAGAATAAAAATATATTTTATTTGAAGAAAATCATTATTTGAAGGATATTTGAACGTTGGCTGGCAAAAGGGTAAAAATACAGGTACAAGACCACCGTTAGAAGAGAGGTCAGAGAACTTAGTCAGCTTTGTCTTTTGCCCCTACTTGCAATCGTACAAAAGGGGAGGATTTGAACTACCAAAGAAAGCATTCTTTCAAGAGAGAGTCTAAATTCTGCACTCAAGCACACCAGTCTAAATTTGGGCATTCTACCAATATTATTCAAGAAATCAACATCAGTGCCAGTTATAAGTTAAAATATAAGAGTTTAAATCAATCTAGCTAGTTTCTGTATATTTATAAGCATATATTGTGATATTATGAAGTATTTAAATACATTTAGAGAATAATATATTTATTTTAAAAACAGTGGTGATCTCTTACTTATTTCTAATACTTCTCTCTCTTTAAAACTTACATACACACAAGCCCTTTACAATACCGCTCATGCCACAAGCTACTGCAAGAACAAATCACACCAATCACATTTCAAACGTAAAATGATCTAGTGGTGTGTAATGTTCATGTATTGGGGGGGGGTAAATTAAATGAAATTGAATATGATAATTAATTACTATAATTTATAATTGGAGTCTTTTCAAAAGAGATCTCGTAGGGACTGCGTTCACACTGAATTTAGGTGAGCAGGTATAATAAGTAAATAATCATACAAAAATGAGTATAATAATTAAAACAAAATAATATCTTATATGTTTGATATAATAAAACTTGAATAATTAAAATTATTTCATATATAAACTTACATATAAACATTGGCTGAAGGTTGGGTTTAGCAATTCGTCACTACTACATAATTTCGGATAGCATTGCTTTTCCTATACACAGATTCTGAAAACTACAAATTTTATGTAAAATATATATATATATATAATATATATACGTATATATTCTTCCTCCTTCCATTAAACAGAAAGGAAGAGAAATTCCTTTCTATTGTAAGTAAAGGTATTCTACCTTCGTAACTGTTCATTATTATTTTCACCCAACCTTCGAAAAAAGGCTTGAGAATGCTCTAAATAGCAATCAATATTAAATATCTTTTAACTGTAACGGCAAGAGAGAGAGCCAAGCCCGACCGAGAGAAAACAAACTCTTTCTGGTACTCTCTCCCTTAAGCAGGCTAGAGTGGGGTACCTGTATATAAGCCAGTAAGAGATCTAGACATCTATCTATCTATCAGATTCTACCATACATACATCGCATCGTGTCATATCTCTACTCTCACCCTTTATTCTATAAAATCATTATAAGTCCAGTGCAGTTTGTGTAAACTTATAGTTATATTAAAACAGTGTTTTCATATCTTGTCTTAATTAATCAATCCTAATTTCTCTCCTCATCAACTCCATTATATAACTAATCTATTTTACTTAATTATAAAATCATGATATATATATATAATTTAATCATTTCTCTCAAAGATCTACACATTACAGGTGAAAGCCTCTGAAACTCCTTAGGAGCGGATGGTTCATTTACTAGTAATTGGGGGATGGCACAATAAGCCTAATGTTGGCTGCAATGACGGGTTATATATTCATATAATATATAAATGAAAACATAGCTAAGTAACACTTGTTTTTATTGTGTCTAGTTGCTCCTAGGAGCGCTAATATCGGCTGGAGAGAGACTATATAGTTTGGCAGCTGTGCCCAAATGCCTGTTTCACACTATTTCTGTTTTTCCTTTTTAGGGATGAACCAAATTTTTCAAAAAGAATTAACCGAAAAACTCCTAATTTCCTACAATTATCGCAAAGAAAACAACAGTATTAAGACTAATATGGGGAAAAAAATCCAATCCTAGGCAAATTTATAGTAATCCGAACAAAGGTGATTATTATACTTAAAGGCTAAGTGAAATCCGTCAATGACATAACCATCATCTTACTATCAGACCAATTTTTATTACCCCTAATCAGTATTTTGGACTACCGACAACAAAAGATACGATTCATAGCATAGACGTACAGACTCAAAGCTCTACAGACCATCTTAAAATAATAATTAAAGTTGTAGCAGTTGAAATTAGAACAAATCATAAACAAGTGAAGAATAAAGAAAGTGAATTTCTTAAATTTACATATCCGTCTAAAACGGATTCTCAATCGGTCATGTTAAGATCAGAGATAAATTTGGAGTACAAGGATAATAAAAAGGCATATAAAAAGAGATTTTTATTTTCAATTTATTTAATATAATATGCCAGATAATCTTTTTACTTTAAAAGTAGAAGTTCTGATATATATGTATATATATATAATTTTTTTTCCTTTTAAAGTAATAGCTTGAAAAAAAGGGGGGAAATATACCATGTACACGATGTGGCAGGGAGTACTGCTTTTAAATCTACTGAGGATTATTGCAAAAAAAAAAAGAAGGCTTTATCTTTTAAATATCTCCACCTGTCTAAGAGAGTAGGCTGTTATTGTGAAAAAGACAGAAAGATATAACTTGGGAATGGTAAAAAAAAATATATAAGAAAATACTTTTCTTAGGAAAGAGAGATGAAAAACTCTTAGCTTAATACTTGTGACAGGAACTAAACTTTTTAATATGATCTTGACTCTTTGCTCCTTAGCCAGATCGAAAGAGAAGGGTAGGATGGAGAACAAAATGGACAGGATGGAAATATAACTAAAACAGGAGACCGGGTGTGAATATTGAATGGTTTAGTGGAAAAGGATATTGTATTAGGAAAGATGTTACCTGCTTTTCCGTTTGTCATTTCTCCTCTTCAATATCTTTCACGTCTTATTTTTTTTTTTTTTTATTTTTTTTGTAATAAGATAGAATTTTCCAGAAATGTCTGAGTTTAGTTATTTTATTGGATTTTCTGGATGAGTTGATTTTCTCGATAAAACTAAAATATGTTCCCATTTTCATGATATTATTCTAATTATTCCAAGAGGTATCCTTCGTTTACTGGGGAGATTTTCTGATATTCTAATTGTGGACAAACCAGGCATTGAAGTATATTGTTCGCGAAATAAATAAAAAAAATTCCCTTTTTCTGAACGGTAGATTTCATTAATCTAGGTTATTGTACACTCCGAGCTGTCTTGCAAGGTTCAATAAGGGTTTCTATGAAGTCCTCCCGAATAAAGGCGATCTACCGCCTGGCTGCCCTTATACCGTGGGCCCAAAACTACAAAAACCTGACCTTATTTTGGCTACTAATTTCCATGAGGATGCCCAAGCAGTCTTGAATTGATTTGGTACGAGCTGAGTACACCTAGGCAGGCCCACAAGGGGTATCTGTTGCATGCAGTTACTTGGGGGTAGCGACCCCGCGGATTACCACAGCTCCATGCACTTCGTCAGAACTGTATACAGTACACTTGAACTACATACACTCTACACTTTACAGACAAGGACAAACACAGCACACAAACTAGGGACTCCGTCCCTAGATAATTGGCGTAAGCTAAGGGAGAAGGAAGGGATTAAGCAACGCGGAAGTCCCGAGTTCGAATCCAGCATGCTGCCCTTAGATTTTCTCTTCCTAGGAAGGTCTACAACTCACTGTACGGTGATGAGCAATGTTATGAGCAATGTGTAGCTAGAGAATACTCGTTGAGGCCGGCAGTGTGCACTGAGAAGGATCCGGTGGGCACAATAGATCTTTCAGTTCGCAGTGCGATAATCCCTTATAACAATCTACACCTAAGCAGTCCCACACCAGCCTTGAACTGATCTTCCACGAGTTAATTGCTCGCAGGGCAGCTAACGAAATAATGACGATTCTGGAGTTATACATTCCCCGTCTTCTTATTTCGGCGGTGCCGGTAATAATTGCGACTAGCTCCGCCTGAAAGATCGTGGCATGCCTACCCAGCCTTACCGAGATGCTATATTTCGGAGAGGCCCCGTATATGCCGGCTCCCACTCCTTCCTCCAGCCTAGATCCATCCATCCGTGTGTAACACAACATAGATTCGCCAAAATTGGCGGCCCAATTCTGTTGGCCTTATTGGCTTTCAAAGTTGAACAACCCTGAGGAGGCTCATTACAACTTGGGCGAAACGTTGGTTTTTGGCAAACCACTGAAACTACGAAACTGAGGGGACCGAAATATTTTTTCATGTTAAAAGAATTTCCCGATAAACGATAAAATAGCGTTTTATTTTCGTCCTGATTTCTCTGCCATTGTACACGTAAAAAAATAAGTTTATGTAATAAAATTACAAAAAAAAAAAAACAAACACAAAATTCGCTGATTTTAATACAAAGTTCACCGAATTCGAAAACAAACTGAAATGTTTTGACACTGGCGGTGCCTTTACCTACTCAAAGACAAGCGGAAATCAGTGGCGGCCGATGTTTATTTTGTTCCATCTAACGAAAAACAAATAAGCCAAAAAAAGGTCTGAGTGACGATCGATGTGACTGCAGAAAACAGGTATATTTTGTTCGTCCGGGAAATGAAATCTTTTCCTGTTGAGCGATATTTGTTTCGTGTTTAAAGAAAAATAAAATGTATGAAATTACATAGAATTTTGTCGGTACCCGCAGTATTGCCTTTCTTGTTAACCGATTTTTCATGTTAAGCGTTTTCGTGTTAAACGTTTTTCACTGTATATTAAGATGTAAACAAAGGGTGATTTTACACAGTAGTGGCTGTGGAACTAGACTGTAATGCCATACTTTGATCTTTTAGGTTTCCATGACCATTTTCTTTTTCATTTATTTATTTATTTATTTATAAGGCGCGTCAACATTAATGGTCATTGGCGCCCAGAGCCTTCACAGTGCACTGTTGGCCTCCGGGAGTGTTCTCTAGTTTCAACAACACTGTCCATTACCGCAATGGGCACGGAATTCCCACTGCAACTAGAATGACATGGTAAGCCCAAGCTGGTGTCAGGAGGTTGTGGTAAATCCGTAGGCTTGTCTTTGGCCGGGCCAGTGACCATTCTAGGCCTTCAAGTAGGGGACTTGTTCCCTCTACAAAATGGTACCATGGGATCGTGAGCCACCCCGGCGGAGTTCTGTCTCCGCGCTCACGAGTTGAGGAAAGGTTTCGTGGTGGTCGAGGTTTTGCGATGATGATAGTAGAGTCCCAGTGTATCTGTTCTGTGGGAGGAAGTTGATTGGTTTGCCTTCGGGAATAGTTCCGCCTTCTTCCAATCCCTCACAACAACATATCCATTACCGCATAGTGAGCTGTAGTGGTTCCTGGTAAAAAAAAAAAATCTAAGGGCAGCGTAGCTGGACTCCAACGCTAACCACTTAGCTATCCTCTTCCCTCATTTTCATTTTCCGGGTTGAGACCGCGGGTTTGCCAAAAACCAACTATTCGCCCATATTGCAATGAACCTCTTCAGGGTTTGTACACCATGAAAAGCATTCATGATGAGTGGAGGCTCATTACAACATGGGTGAAACATCGGTTTTTGGCAAATCCTCATTATGGTTTCTTCCCAATACTGTTTTGTATTTTTTTGTTTATTAAGTAGTTCCTGAGGAAGGTCAACCAAGAAAGCCCAGCCAACCATTAGATTTAGGTTTAGATTGTTGTAGGGGATTATTGCACTGCGAAAGATCTATTGTGCCCCCCAGACCAGAGCCTTCTTCAATGCACAGCCGGCCTCCAGCTACAGACAACACTGCCCATCAACGGACAGTGAGTTGTAGAGGCTCCTAGGAAGAAAAAATCTAAGGGCAGCATGCTGGATTCGAAACCGAGACCTCCGCGTTGCTAGTCCAGTGCGCTACCACTGAGCTAATCCCTTCCTTCTCCCTTGGCTTTCGCCTGTTAACTAGGGACGGAGACCGTAGTTTGTGTACTGTGTTTGTTCTTGTCTGTTTAAGCATTTTAAGTGTATTGTGTACTGTTCTGATGAAGTGCATGGAGTACTGACTGAGCTGGGGTAATCCGTGGGATCGCTAAACTTATAATTTATAACGGTCAAACATAATTATTATTTATAATAATGCTTTATATTTGATCTTTATAATTTTTTAGATACATTTGTGATAAAAAAACCATAGGGACCTATTGATAATTACACAGCACCAAGGGACATTCACCCATAGGGAAAATCGAAACTTTCACCAATTTTGCTTTTATAATTGAAAATATGCAATTCTATGATAAAATTTTTACATAACGAAAATTATTGTAGAAAAACAAAAAAAATGTACAATAATTTATGGTCTATGTAATTTTTCGAGTGGTCGCCTTCCATTCCTAAGGGAAATAAAGGTAATAAAAAAAAGTTGCTGATATATTTCTCAGACGGGGAAATAAAGGTCCGCTGCCTAGCTCAGACTTCTATTTTATTTATTCAATAAAAAAAAAAAAAAACATGTCTTTCTCCTCCCCACCAAAGATTGAATACTGTAACTAGTTTTTATAATAAATTATGAAAAAAAATAAATAAATAAATAAATAAAACAATGTAGACTAGAACAGTATTTCATAGAATGGCATACATTTTTTTCTAAAAATAAAAAAGAACCCTCATTATAAATTAATATCGAATATTATGTTTTTAATAAAATAAAATAAAAAATTAATTTTTAATTGAAATAAAGCAAAATAAACATGAAAATTGATTAAATTAAATTGAAATTAATAGAAGTAAACTTAAGATATACGGGTATATATCAGGTAACTAGGAATGATAATATAAGATAACATCTCTGTTTTAGTAGAGGATGCATTAAACCAAAATGGCTGTAGTAAGATATTATTCATGGATACTTAAGGACTGGTGATGAGATCAATGAAGCACCCGGGTATATAAGATCTTCTCCATAATGTTTCTCTTTGCACATCACACAAAAACCGCTTTTATCTTTAATAAATCATCATTTGAAGTGACTTTAATATTATCCCACTTTCTTCTTCTTTTGCTATTACTAAAATGAAGCATATACGTATCTTTCATGAACTTTTGTTTATTCTTTTCTTGGATTTTATGATGTTTCTATTTTTTTTTTTTTTAATCCTTTCTCCATTTTTTTTATTTTTCATCACATCACTTTTTTAAAATCACGTTTATTTTTAATTCATTTTTACTTTCTCATACTGTTTTTAAGTGCAGGTATTGCATGTCATATCAAAATGGTCTGGATTCCAGTGAGCTCGAAAAATATGCTTTTAGCGTACGTGTTTTTATATGTGTGATCAATATATCTCAAAATCAGAAAAAAAAAAAAATCGCATGTAGCTCGATATTTTGGATATTTTGTTTACACATATCACCATCACATCTGACACTAAGATTTCGTTAAAATACTTCACCGGAAGTGCGATTTTTACTGAATTTATTTATTTATTTTATTTATTTCGCGATTTTCTTTAAACTTCGTGTATTTATCATCTAAAGCTCAGTTATTGTAATTTAAGAAACAATAGCTGGGAGCTGGAAATGTACATATTCATAAAATGTGAACAACTAAAGTCAATCTCTTTAATTGAATAAATGTATGTTAGTTGGGGTTTAGTTGACGAAATACGATGAAATATTTACAGATAAGAAAAAAAAACAAAGAAGATGAAGCGTAATTAGGTAGTCCGTCCGTTATTCTTGTACACTAGCTGATGAATGAGTTTTGAAAAGTTTAAAAGTTCCGGAGAGTAGAACATGAATACTTAAGTAATGAAGTCTGGAAAGTGTAGTGGAATCGTTTATTATGATTCCTGAGGTATGTAGTAGATGTCTTGAAGAGGGTGGAAGTTAGTTTAGAGATTTTTGGAAGTTAGTGCTCGAATTATTAACACGGAATTTATTAAAAATAGACTGTATTTGTATAATAATTTAAACGTGAGTAATAGTAACTATTAACAAGAAATACTTAGAAATAAATAGGAGATAAATAACTAATAATTTAGAATGATTAAAAGTGAATGAACTAAGATGCACAACTAAGGAAATAAGTATAAATAAAACCTGTATAGGGACGCGGAAACTGCTGCTCGTATAATAATCTTGAAGACGTACTGAAGTATAATCATATAATCATCCCCTCTTCCAATGGGGCGAAGTTTATATATTAGTGTTAGCAACATTCACACCAAGGCATTGTCCTAGTGTGCACCTTGTGCGACCTTGGCTATTTCGGTGACCAGTGATTTAGGTCAGTGGCCAGCCTTAGCGGTGCTTGCTTTGATGTAAAGTATTGACCCTTGGTTTTGTTTGTTTGGCCGCGGCCTTGTCTTGAAGACAGCAGCCGGCTAGGTCACTAGTTATAAATTATTCTTTCTTTGTTATGTGTTGTGAAGGTTTGACATTGCTATGATCCTGCCATGTCATTACAAAAGCGTGGAAAATGATTGCTCTTGTCACTTGCTGTGGAGGAGGTAAGGTTAGAATGCTGTTAATTTTTTTTCGACGTCAAGATTTGTCGTCGTCGTTCACTGTAGACCTTTAAAAGTTTGTGGCCACAAAATTGACGCCAGTCTCGTATATGATTCTAGGCGTACTGTTGCAGAAAATACACTTTAGCCAAGGTGTGTTGGGCCAAAGCTGATTTGGCTGCTGCCCCTTTTACCTGGTGCATTGTCTTTACACGCCAGAAGTAGCATCCCTGTGGGCACAGACGCTGACAAGCGGTGATAGAAGATGATGTATTTAAACAAAAGAAAATGCTACACGTAAAAGAAAGAAAACACACAAATAAAAATAAATTAAGCTTTCCACATATTCATAAACACCATCTATACATATATAAATGCCTAACACTTTTTGTGGAATATTTACTGGGAATTATTCCACTGATTGGGATTCAGATGGACGGGGTTATAAGAATAAGTTCTTTTGAACTGTACATTTATTTCTGTCACTTCATGTAAATTACAGTGATAACCCGATTCCTGGTCTTCAGCGGGCAACGTTGTTGTTCATGGATAGTGGATAGTGATGTAGATCACATGCAAGTCCTAGGTACTGGCGTCTGAAGTTATGGATGCGAGAATAAGCCCCACAATCCAGCTTCTAATCAATGGAGGACCAGCTCTAAACAAAGAAAAGAGCAATGTTAATAAAAGAAAATACACCTTTATGAATCACTACTAAAAAAAGTAATGTATGTAAACTGCCACAATGTCTTGTAATAAGTTGAACAACTCCAATTAAGGATCATATGATAAAGTTATACACCCTTGAAATAGGTGCTGGCAGAAGTTAATGTAGCACATGCAAAAGAGTTTAGTTAACCAAAAGAAATACCTGGATGTGAAGATTCCCAGGGTAGGAGAAGTGAGATAAAAGTGCTATATCTGACTGGCCACACTGGTGAGTAAGACTGTGCTATTCAGCTATTAAATTCACCTGGTACTAGTTCCTTAAATGAGTTAATATAAAAGATTAAATAATGAATCACACTGCGCTTGAAGTTGTCAGAGATGCAAATTGGATCGTTCCAATAGAGTTGATGATTATAGTAGTGTATGCAATATTGTAAAATGCTTCTTTAAGGTTGCCAAGTCCTCAGCTAGTGAAGCAAGAATGTTAAAATAGATATTGGCAATAATAATAATAATTAGAGGAAATTAGGATGGGAAAGAACCAAATAACTGTTCTCACATACCAGCCTGGGCGTTCCAACCTGATAAAGAATTAATTGCGAAGTTGCAATAACTCCTCTTTAAGGTGTTTGTGACGAGATGTCTTCAATAAAATTAGATTCAATTGTAAGAATTAGCTGCTTGGAGCTGCAATAAAGTTGAGTTCCGGTGGAGGAAGAAGCATGTGCTGAGTATTAAAGATGGCGTCAGTGGCCAGGAGCAAAAAAGAACAAAGTAGTGTTAGCCTTAACACTTGAAACAGAACTGAACTCAATGAGAGTAAGTGCAACCCTATTAAGCGCTGCTACTAGATCAGACATGTTAGGCAACATGATCCTTTAATCAATGCAATATTGTGCAAGGCACTAATTGTAATGTAGTATAGAATTAATAAAAAAAAAGCATGAAGTCTCTTATAAATAGAATATTAAGAAATATCTGGATCAACCTTGTGACCAGTCAGATTTCAAATACAGTAAGGGGGGCTCCCACAATTAATTGTCCCTTCTATTATTAAATCGCGTAGAAATACGCGCACTTTTATTTTAAAAAAGTGTTTTCGAAGAAAATCATTTTCGGGGGTGTTTCTTGAAATGAGCAACTTTAAGATTTCCCCTACAATACCACTGAAAGTGGCAACAAATAAAGAGATTATGATATACTCGTTAGAATAGATTTACTTCATTTTATGTGTTTCATTAAGCTATCTATTTTCTATGACATTTAGTTCCTGTCAATTTTCCAACTGTCTATTCCTTCCAAACTTATATGTTATCTATGGGAATTAATTAAAATATTACATTTATTAAATAATTAAGAAAGTGAAAGTAAAAACGAAAGTACGAAAGAAAATCTGACAAAAATTGAACCAATAGCTTGCAATATATCTTTATTTGAATTTCCCTCTCTCTTAAATATATGTAATCATGCCATAAATATTGGTACAAAAGTTCAGTCAAGGAGTAAAAAAATTATATTGTAAGTAGAGCTACCTAATTAGTGGCAACTTGTACCTTAAAGGTTTATAGCAAGTCAGGATGAATTTTATATTCATTTCATTAGCAAGGAGGGGGTGACAAAGAAAACCGTATTGCTGAACTGACTAGTTCTTCAAAATGTGGGCAAATCTGTTTTTCAGATGTTTGAAACACTTCATCTTCATTAGGCGTGTGTTGTTTATCGTAATTGTTTAGTAAATAACAAAAATTGAAAAAATAAATAAATAAATAAAAGTGAGCTCTTTTTACGCCCTATTATCTCAACCTCTGGTAGGCTCTGTACAGTAAATACAGGAAAGATAATTAATTATATAAATTGAGGTGAAATACCTCGGGTGGGCTCTGATTAATAGAAAACAACAAAAATATTAATTGAGTGAAAATATTGAGTGGATATACTCGTAATATAATATAATTTGATTGAGCAAATGAGAAATTAAAAGATCAAAATTTATATGACCAAAATGAATATATAAATTAAATTAAAAATGGGTAGCAAATATTATTTATCATTTTCAACAGCTAAAGGAATGGCGCTTACCTTGAAACGCAGAATACTGGTTTACTAGTGCTGGAAGACTCATGTTTCCTTAGCCTTTCTGGGGCAAGGGGAGAGGAGAAATAGGAATATGGAAATAATAACTCTTGAGTCTTGATCCATACACTGATGATTGTAGATAATAATTAAACGGGCTCCCAGAAGCTGCACGGCAGCAAAACCGGATGTAGCAACCATGTGATTTCGCAATAACTTCTGCAGGCCGGGAGAAAACCGGAACCGCTTTCTCAACAAAAGGGCCAGTTTATTATTAACACTATCCAGGAAAACGAGAAGAAACGAACTTGGGTTTTTATAATTAAGGGTAACCAGTCTGGCTTGAATTATATAGGTATTACACGCTCAAGGATTTACTCACTCAAGGAAGTGTTGTATAACGACTTACTCCTTCGAGCTCAAAATGGCGACTAACGGAGAGAGGATAAAAAGCGTAGGTTATCCCCTCACTCTAGTTAGGACACAGCCTAATATATTAGTAAATTATTATCAAGGTAGAACAATACTCCCTTCCAATACGCTGTTAACGGCAAATTTAAATTTACATTAAATACCGAACAGGTACCGTTCTCATTCCGGGCCAATTTTCGTTCCGTTTGCACAGAAAAAGCGAATAAAGCTGCTGAGACAGCCCGGATTAGAAGAAACCCTCTTAAGAAACAAAAAATATAATCATGTCTGGCCTGATGGGAAACTCAGAAAGATCTATATAAAGACTGATTAAAAGCGACCTAGGGATCGGTGCCTATCGGAGAATCACAGGTCAGACATTCATACCTGCTCTAAAGCAACAAATTAGACACAACAGATCTACAGTTCTGTTGCAGCTTAAGCACATTCTTTACACAAATTTTATTGAATATTTTCTAGCTCTTTGTAAAACCTTTAAATCAAACCCTTTTAAAATATTCTTTGAGTGTTTCAGCGAGATTTAACAGCCAACATGATTGTCAGCCACTAACGACTTAATGACTAACTTAGCGACTTAATGATACTGGTGTAGTAGTTGGTTCCGCGGAGCTGGAAAGCATCAGAGATATTTTCCGTGATAGCCCGTGTTTCTTGTTGTGGCCATCGACTGGTTTCGGGCGTTCGCCCATCATGAGGATGCTTTTTGTCAAACAGTGTGATAACAAAGACTTGCACAGACCAAATTTATTTGATACACTCAACTGTACCACTCAGTTTGATATCAACTAAATTTGCTCTGTGTAAGTCTATGTTATCATACTGTTTGACAAAAAGCATCCTCATGATGGGCGAACGCCCAAAACCGGCCGATGACCACAAAAAAAAAAGCAGGCTATTACGGAAAATATCTCTGATAATAATGTTCCTGCTGTTTGGCCTTTGGAAGCCCAGACCTCAATCCCCTAGTCACATCTTGAGAGAATAGCTTTTCACAGACGACATTCCAGTCTTATCAACCCGTGTGAGACTTTATTGTGGGGCAGCTCGCAATTTTCCACTGTAAATTCTGCGTAATTCGATCGATGATTGGCCAAAAAGACTTGAAGGTGCAGAAAGGCACACACAGGTGGGCATTAAAAATAATTTTTTCAATTGTTCTTGAGGATGTCGCTTTATTGTTCCTAAATTAAAGTTTTGTTTCATTTCAAACTGTTGAGTTTTATCTCTTCTATTTAGATTGAAAAATCTGGTGTGATATACACACTCACACAACTTTCTCTTACTCCAGTTTTCAAAATTACAAATTCACAAATTTTATAGTTACTGTACCAAATTTAATGAAATTCGTCGAAAACTGAAAAAACTGTTCAGTAAAAGCGCACTTCCGGTCATCCGATTTTAATTCTTTTAATGCTTCCGGTCCAACACATTTAATTCTAATTAATATTATTTAGGTGGCAGAATAAGTATAGTAAACTGAAATAGCACTTAAAAGGAAAACCTAACCTCATCCCTCCCTCAAAAATAACTTTAAATGAGTTTTCCCAGAGAAATATTTTAAATAAATGTTGTAGACCCTTGTGTGTAGTTGATATACGAGTTTTCAAGTACATCAAGTTTAAGAAAATCGCCTGAGCCTTTTTTGAGAAAATCGCAAAAATGTGAAAAAAAAAACACAGTAAAGTGGTTGAGGAATTTTGGCAGATGACCTACTATCGGATCCCATGATGATCCGTAAACGGATCAAGTTTCCCTAGTTCGATTCAAGTTTGAACTTTCTACGATTTTTCATTTTTGAGCTATGCTGTTCACATACACAGTCACACACATACAGACCATTTTCTAAAAACCACTTTTTTTTTTGGACTCAGGAGACCTCAAAACGGATATTTCCGGTGAGAACTCGATATCGAAAATTCGGCATGATTGCATTACTTCCTCTTACTAGGAATTAAGAGATAGTAAAAAATAGGTGTCCTTAAGCCTTATTCCACCGCTACATATACGAAGAGGTATATTGTAGAACTGTAATTGTTTAACTAATCTATTGTAGAGATCCTATTTTTAACTTGTAAAGAGAATTTGTGGCAAGACTAGACAGAAATGCACCAACTAAATCTTGTTTAGCATTAATAAATTATTAAAATTAATAAATATCTGTTATTTTTTTTTCTTAGAATAAAGTATATAAAGCCATAATAACTAATTAAAAAGGTTATTGCCAGTTTGGTCAACTAACAACGATTATGTAGCATTAAAGGGAGTGATATTAGGGTATTAAGGGAATTACGTTTTGGTCATGGGTTTACAACCCTTCTGAGTCCATCTTAGCAGTTAAACAGTTAGGAGTATATCTGAATTATGACCGCACTTAACCTTGCTTCTATTCTCAACTTATCGTTGCTCTATTATTCAAGCAGTTTTAAAAAGAGTAATAAAAATAAAATGTGGACTGCACAAATTTTATGAATTAAGTACATAATAATCTAATGCTTAAGAGAAGATATTTGCTATTTAATTTCTATAATTTTAATGTTTCATTTTTTTTAAATTTTGCTATTAAACGCAAACTCGGTTTGTATTTGTTAATGCTATCTACACCTTCGATAATACTGAGTTCGAACGTTTACAAATTGGTAAAACAGTTTAAAAGTGGCCAAGTAAGTGTCTGTGAAGAGCAACGAAGTGAACGACCGGTTGAAGTTGCAACTTCCTCCCTCGAATCTCGCATTAAAGCGTTAATTCAGGATAACAGGTGTATTACTGTTGAACTGATAGCTGAAGAAGTGCACGCAGGCGTTGGAACAGTATTCAGAATAAGCTGCAGTGCAAGAAAACTTGTACGAGATGAGTTCCAAGACAGCTTACGGACCCACACAAAGAAAGTGGGATGGGAGATCCTTCCACGTCTCCCCTTCAGCCTCGACCTCGCCCCCATCGGACTTCCATTTGTTTGGACCTCTTGGATCCCTCTACTTGGGAAACATTTTCAATCCAATGAAGGAGTTTCAATCCAAAAGTCAGGTGCAAAAGTGGCTTCGAGATCAGCCCAAAGAATTTTATGCCAGAGGCATAGATACATAAGATAAATCGTTTTTGAGCTACAGTGATTTGTCTTGTTACTTATTGAATGACCCTCGTCAATATTTCATGGGCAGCGTTAAAGTTCCTACCCTAGATATTTATTTATTTAGGACTTGTTTTAAGGCATGATAGAATTTCAAATCACCACTTTAAAGTTTCTGTAGCCATAGCTCTTAGTCACAATCTAGCCCAACGTTCTGTTTCACAAAATATTCTTCCGCTGTTATCAACCGGGGGGAGGGGGGCTTCCTGATACCAAGGTAAATGAAGACCAACTAAAATTGTGATTTTAGCAGTTCCTTCTCAGGTCGTCAGAAAACTTTCATTAGATACCGCGGTACTATACTGTAATAGTTCTCTGCCATTTATATTCCATCGGCAACGTAAAAGAATTTAGTTTCACATAAACTGACCGAGACTCAAAATTTCAGAAACTGCAATTTGCTGGAAATGAGTTAAAAAGGATCTTTTCTAACTCCGCGTCTTAACTTGTGACGAAAACTGGATCAGGAAAAAAAAGAACCTATATCGATTAGGTTAAGAGAGAAAAATGAAGCTCCTCCTTTACATACCCAAAGCAAATCACCCTTCTAGAACCTGGTGGTGACAGGCTGTAACAGGTGTTATTTATTTATTTCCTTTAAGACTATGTAGAAATATCTTGTTAGTAGAGGAAAGTTGATAAAAATAAAAAATAAATAAAAAAATCTGGTGTAATACACCCGACTTTCTTTTATTGCAATTATCACTATTTTAATTGAAAAATGTTCTTAGAATTAGTACTATATTATAATTGCTTCTTAATTATGTAGGTGAGGGAAGGGAATAGCTAAGTGGTTAGCGTACTGGACTCCCACGCGGAGGGCCCGGGTTCGAGTCCAGCTTGTTGCTACCTTTAAATTTTTTCTTCCCAGGAGCCTCTACAGCTCACTGTCCTGTGATGGACTGTCTGTAACGAGAGAACACTGTCCGGAGGCCGGCAGTTTACTGAGAAGGCTCCCGAGCGCCAATGACCCCCCTTATTGTTGACGCGCCTTAAATTAATTAAAAAAAAAAAATTATATTAGTGGTAGAGAGCGTAGATTACACTCATTGTTTGAAGACCAGATAGCTATATAGCTCGACAACTTAGTTGTGAAAACTGAGGGCGGAGTTCAATGACGTCACAGTTATTTGAACGCTTTAGCAACGGGCGGAGTTTAACAGCCGTTTAGGTATCACAACTAAGTTGCCAAGTCAATATATTGCAAACCGCATCGCAATTTAGAAATAGTTGTTATGATTTGGATCCGCAGAGCTAGAAAACATCAGTGATATTTTCCGTGTTAGCCTCGTCACCTTCATTTTTTTGGTCATCGACCGATGTCAGGCTTTAGCTAAACATCCAGGATGTCTTGATAGTGTGGATAACATAGACGTACAAAGAGCAAAATTTTATTTTTTTATTTTTACGCGGGTATGTAAAGAGATTTTGCTCTTGCTAGACTTTTGAGTTATCGCACAGTTTACCGGGAGATCTTGATGATGGATGTGCGCCCATGGATGAAACTATTGAGTCCAGTATATTTGCAGCGAATTCGCTGTTTTGTTTCCGTAAAACAAATGATCAAAAAAGTGTATAAAATTTAAAGAAATCCAGCATGGTTAATCTAGAAATTGCGGATAACTTTAACATTCTTTTACTAGATTCTCAATTTCGATCATTTAATTTTCTTCAAACTCGGAATCTTAGTTAACATATTTAACTCTAAGTAGCATCATACGGAAATCTATGCAGTATGTTAAAGTGGCACTTCAAAGGGAAGCCTAACATCACCTTTTTTCCAGAAAACCTCTCTAGAATGAATTTACCTTGAAAAGTGTTATAAATTGTAACAGCAACCAAAGAGAAGCTCAGCAAAGAGAAGAGAAACAAAACCCAAAACCACTCTCCCAGACTGGAGTGGGAGAAGCTGTATAAATATAGCGACGGACAGTCCATAAAACCACAGTCGAATTCAGTTCAATTCATCCTATCTCCACGTGCCATTTTCATATCACTCTACCTTAAACATTTCTCTATTGTAAAGTCCAGACAGTCTGTGTCTCTTAATTAATATAATAGTTAACCAGTGTTAACCAAGTCTTCTTCTTATATCATCAACCAGACCTAAATTCTCTCCACCTAACACATCCATTATATAAATCAATGTTTATATATTTACAGATCTAAGGAAAGGGCTAGGAAAAATCCTAAACAATAAACTAATTCTTTCGGTATCAGAGGAATTTTGACAAACAACTTCGTGTCGTAACCAGTGGTGATATTCAAACGGAATATTAAGTTTAATTGTTATGATTGGTTCAGCAAAGCTGGAAAGCTTCAGAGATATTTTCCATGTTATCCCTGATAGCCTGTTTCTTTTTGTGTGTTCATCGACCGTTTTTGGGTGTTCGCCCATCATCATCAGGATGTATTTGTCGAAACAGTGTGATAACATAGATTTGCACATGATCAAGTTTAAACTTACTGCGGATTTTTTTCGTATTTTGAGCAATTCTGTTGAACACGAAACACAGATCATATTCTAAAAAAAACACTTTTCCGGTCTCAGAAGATTTCCCTTCGAGTTGGTGAATTCGGATTTTCGAAAATTTTACGATATCTCAGTCAGAGAGACAAATTTAAAAAAAAGAAGTTTATTTTTCAATTTTAGACAAACCATTCATATTTGACAGGAAAATGTTACTAAAAATAAATTATCATAAATACATAAATTATTTAATCTAAACTTTCATTCACAAGTTTGTTTACTTTATGGTGATCTGGTTTTCATTTTATCAAGTCGAAATTGTTTATATTTTAATTTGATTATTAAATGGACCTCTAGTTTTCGTGGTTTAACTACTGAGTAAAATTTATGAGCATTCTAATGAATTTATGAATAATCCATGATTAGTTTTGTTCAACTCTAATGTGAATATATGTTAAATCAAATGAAAATATGTTTTCGGTTGGGAAAATTCAATTTTATTTAACTTTCCTTGTAACTATGACAAGTGTATTAGAAAATGAATTTTATTATTTGACATTCCGATGTATGTTGGTGTGTGGAAAAGTTAACGTCCAAAAGTAAAGAAACCTGAAATGAAGACCTGGGGGGGTAACAGAAAAACACCATCAAGAATTAACAAACAAATAAATCTCTATTTATTAAGGTCTTGAATCTCCAATGTCCACAATACAGTTTTATTTTCAAACGCTCCGCACAGTGCTTAGAGCAGAATAGGCTTGATCCTATCTGTAACCCAATTGAAAACAATTGTGGTAGCGTCGCCATGAAGAAAATACACCAAGCCAGCATGCTCGAGCTTACACGCTAAACGGACGGACTTTATAGCCGGGCAGCGACCACCATGAGGCGTGTGTCAATTTCCAGATCGGAGGACCATCAGGATGTAACCTGAATAATGAAGATTAAATAGAAATTAGCGAAATAGTTTAACTGAAGACAAGTGGTCACAAAATAGAAGGTAATTGAGTGGGTCAAGGTACGGATACACCTTCACAGTGAAGGATTGAGCTATAAAACGAAATAATTGTTAAATAGAACGAGAAATGAATAGGTAAAAGAAATATACCCTTAACCTTGACCAAATAATGTGAAGATTTAAGCGTTTGCAGTGGTTGTCGACGTGCCAGGCGAAACAGCTATTCTCGTATAAGAAAGGTGCTTAGTTGTGTAATGAAGAAACGCTGTTAGCAAGCAAAAAACTCAAGCTGATCAGCTTAAAGTGGTTACAAGAAACTAAAGCAGTAAAATACCCAAATAAGTGAATATAGGTGAGGTTAGCTGAAACTAATAGAAGATTTTGCACACTGGTACAAGTAAAAGATACCTAATAGAATGGCAAAAGACTTAAATGAAAGGTATTTACAAATATAATAAAATACCTAGCGTAATTACCTGGTTTCAACCTTGAAGTAAGTGAAGAACTTGTTAGTAGCCAAGTGGAAGTGAATTTAACCACTCTGCACAAAGGTCTTGCCAAGAGTTATGGTTAAAATGCAACACTTAAATATGCTCGAAAGAGATAAGAAAATATAATAATAAATAATAGTAATTAATAAAAATAGGGAATAAGAGCTACGTTATCCAATAAGTTGAACCTTTACCAGTACCAAGTTTAATACGTATGATTTGTAAGAGTAGTATGTGTTGCAAGAGTAAATTAGCTGAAAAATCAGGTTGAAGTATTCCAACAGCCCAACTTGGTGAAATGACGATTCCACAGAACAGAGACAGAATCGATTTTAAAATTGTACAACTGCAATAGCTGAAGTAAATTTGAGCTGTAGGCTACAAAAAATGAAATTTCCACTGACAAAACGCATAAAAACTGATAACGCCACACACAGAGAGGCAAGATAAAGTTACATAGTAATGGCTGGCACACAAGACAGAGTTGAAGTTAAAGTTGGTAAGTGGGAAGTGACGCTTCCCTTGGCGGAAAAGATAGTAGTGTACGTACACCAAATGGATGAATTTGATTGGCTGAAGGTAAGACAAATAGTACCTGAGCTGGGCTCAATTAGATACTTTGTAGAGTTTCAGCCAAAATAAAAATAATATGAAAAGTGTGATAAGAAATGGTTATAAATGTGATGTGATGGCAAGAAGAAGAAAGAAGATATAATTTTTAAATAAATCTAAAAATTATAACAAGTGGTTGCAAAATGGAAAAGGATCCAGCCAGCCGCCATCTGCAGGTCAAGAACCGCGGCAAAACCCTTTCAAACAGGGGTCAATATACAGTCAAGAGAACCGCAGCAAACCCCTTTCAAACAGGGGTCAATTTACAGTCAAGAGAACCGCCGCAAAACCCTTTTTGTATTTCCTTCATATAAGGGTCAATGTACACTCAAGAGGCCACTGGCCACCATCTGTTAACAAAGCGTCGCCACCCCGGCCAAAACAGCCTTTGTTAACTACCGACCTCCCTAGGGTCAATATACTACGAGAGATGTCTTAGTGTGGCACGTACTTACACATCAGCCGATGCAAATATAAACGTCGCCCCACTGGAGTTCCAGATCAGTTAAGTGCGAGTCATCCATCAGGCAAGTACGAGATATCGATCAGTTAAGTTCGAGTTATCAATCAGTTAAGTGCCAGTAGGAAAGCAGATCAGAAGCACCATCACACATCGCGAGCGCGTTCCTATTTAAGCTTTTAACAATACTTCTTTAATATTATATAGTCATTTCATAATTCTTATATTCATTTACAATTGTGCATCTTAGTTTTTCTATTTCAATACACTTTAAATTATTTGTTAAAATATAGTTTATTTTCATAAATCAGTAGTTCGTATTTCGAATACCAATTCTCTAATCTCTCTAACTGAATTTAAATAATTCAGGATTAATAACCCACGAATAGAACAGTTGAGTTCGCCTGGCGGCAACAGACAACAACTGCCTTGGAAATCTAAACGGTTTAAATTTGCGAGGTTTTTAAATACGTGACAGTTGGTATAAGGTTAATTGGAAATTAAATTGTTATATTTTATTTGCTAGCATTTGTCCAAAAAAGATACACATCTCAATAAGGAAGGAAAGGGATTAGCTCAGTGTTAGCGTGCTGGACTAGCATCCACCGTGCTATCCTTAGATTTTCTCTTCCCACTAGCTTCTACAGCTCACTGTCCGGTGATAGGCAATGTCTGTAACGTGAGAACACTGTCCGGAGGCCTGAGAACACTGCACTGAGAAGGTTCCGGGTGCAGTTGACTGTAGTTGACTATGTGTTGACGCTCTTTAAATTAAAAAAATCTGGTGTGAAACAACTTTCTCTTACACCAGTTCTCAAAATGATAATTGACAAATTTTATAGTTTGTGTGACCAAATTTAATGAAATTCGTCGAAAACTGAAAAAACTGTTCAGTAAAAGCGCACTTCCGGTTTACTAATTTTCTTGAAACTCGGAATTTCAGCCATCTATATATTTCTAACTAATTATGTTTGGATGATAGAATTGTATAATGAAGTGGGATAGCACTTTGATAAAAATCTAACCCCACCCCTCCCCTAAAAGTGCTCTTAAAAGAAATTTCCCAGAGAAATGTTTTAGATAAAAGTTGTAGATCTTTAAATGTTTAGTTTATATACGAAGTTACAAAAAAATCGTCGGAGCCATTTTTGAGAAAATTGCGAAAAAGTGAATAAATCATTTAGTAAAGTGGTAAAGTATACGCACTTCCGGTTATCCGATTTTTTTCAAACTCGGAATTTCAACAACATATTTAATTCTAATTAACATTATTTAGATGGCAGAATTGTCTAATAAACTGAAATAGCACTTTAGATGGAAACCTAACCCCACCCCTTCCCCAAAAGTGCCCTTCAATGCATTTTCCCGGAGAAATGTTTCTAATAAAAGTTGTAGCTCTTTGTATGTGTGGTTGATGTTTAATGTTAAAGAAAATCGTCGGAGCGATTTTTGAGAAAAAAAATTAAAAAAATCAACTAGTAAAGTGGTACTTCCAGTTGAGGAATTTTTACAGATAACGTAGTGTCAGATCTCACGGTGGAAACGGAATATCAAGTTTCAACTTTTTACGGTTTTTCGTTTTTGAGCTATGCTGTTCACATGCGATGCTATGCTCTTACTAGAAGTAAGAGAAAGTAAAAAAAAAAATTTTAACAAGATTCAAAAAATCTCTTAATAAACTTTATAATTTAATGGAGAAATTGTATTCAAATTTATTTCTAATGTTTAGAGCGTTGCATAAAAAAAAAAAAAATGGTAGGGGTAGTCAGGTATAACAGAGTGTATCCTAGTGTGGAAGCGCCTGTATCTCAACTAGTGAAGATTTCAGCAGCATTTTTTCCCCCAGAACTTTCTTAATTAAAATAAAGTCTTTTCGCAAAAATATATTACATAAAATTCTGTATAGTAAGCATTTTATATTTAATGAAAATCGTTATAGCCCCCACGTTCTCGAGAAAATTTCAAAAATCTCACAAACAGATTTCAGGGAACACGCACTTTCAATTTAATCTATTATCCTTCATATTAAAATTAGAATGATTTGTAATGCTTACCTATACAAAATTGTTAATCTGAATAGATATTCCTAGAATTTATGAAAAATACTAAAAAATGCAATTTTCATTTTTTTACTTTTTCTTATTTAATCTGATTTAGTTTCATATTTACTTCCTAGGTTGCATACTTGTTTGTTACAAGTGTGAAACACAGTATCCGTTACATAGACAGGAGCTGTAAATTGTCTAGTTTTGATTGCTAACTCATAATGTTTTTAGAATTTTATTTTTTAAATAAAAAAGAATATTTTCATATCATAAATTAGGAAACGTTTAGCTGATATATTCCAGAAAAAAAATCGGTTGTGAAACACTCACACAACTTTCTCTTACTCCAGTTCTCAAGAGTAGAAGTGACAAATTTTATAGTTTGTGTAGCAAATGTAATGAAATCCGTCGAAAGCGGGAAAAACTGCTCTGTTTAGTAAAGGCGCACTTCCGGTTTACTAATTGTCTTGAAACTCGGAAGTTCAGCCACCGATGTAGTGCTATGTAATTATGGCTGGATGCTAGAATGGTATAATCAACTGTGAGAGCACTTTAGAGGAAAACATAAGCCCAGGCCTCCCTAAAAGCGTCATTTGAAGAATGTTGCCAGAGAAATGGTTTAAATAAAAGTTGTAGATGTTTGCATGGCGAGTTTATATTGGTAGCGTGAAGGAAATCGTCGGAGCCAGTTGTGAGAACAATGCAACAAAGAGAATAAATCATTAAGTGAAGTGGTAAAGTAAACGCACTTTCGGTTATCATAATTGTTTCAAGCTCGGAATTTCAACAACATAGTTAAATCTGATTATTTAGTTGTGAGAATTGTCTAATACACTGAAATTGCACTGTAGATGGAAACCTAACCCAATAACCAATGAAAACCCAATATCGAACCTCACCCTCCCCCATAAGTGGCCTTAAATGAATTTTCCCAGAGAAATGTTTCAAATAAAAGTTGTAGCTCTTTGTATGTGTAGTTGATATAGCAAGTTTGAAGAAAATCGTTGGAGGCATTTTTGAGAAAATTGCTAAAACGTAAAAAAACCATTAAGTAAAGTGGTACTTCCGGTTGAGGAATTATGACAGCTAACCCACTGTCAGATGCCACGATGATACCTAGACGGAATATCAAGTTTCAACTTTCCACGGTTTTTCGTTTTTGAGCTATGCTGTTCACATACATACACAGACGCACAGACACACAGATACACAGACCATTTGCTAAAAACCACTTTTTTTGACTCAGGGGACCTCAAAACTGATATTTCCGGTGAAAACTCGATATCGAAAATTTGACACGATTACAATACTTCCTCTTACTAGGGAGTAAGAGAAAGTAAAAATGAAAAATCTGGTGTGAAAACACACTCACACAACTTTCTCTTACTCCAGTTTTCAGAATTGTAATTGACAAATTTTATAGTTTGTGTGTACCCTAATTTAACAATTTGTAACAATTTATGAAATTCGTACAAAACTGTTCAGTAAAAGGCACTTCCGGTTTACTAATTTTCCTTGAAACTTGGAATTTTGGCCATCTATTTATTTATAATTAATTTTGTTTGGGTGATACAATTGTATAATCAACTATGATAGCATTTTAGAGAAAAAAAAACATAACCCCTCCCTCCTCCCCTAAAAGTGCCCTTAAATGACATTATCATGAGAAATGTTTAAGAAAAAAGTTATAGCTCTTTATATGTATAGTATACATGCCTACTTTAAAGAAAATCGTTGGAGCCGTTTTCGAGAAAATACTAGAAAACTGAAAAACACATTTCAGTAAAAACGCACTTCGGATCATCCCATTTTTTTTCCA
The DNA here is from genome assembly GCA_011037195.1 of Triatoma infestans. Classification (NCBI taxonomy): domain Eukaryota; kingdom Metazoa; phylum Arthropoda; class Insecta; order Hemiptera; family Reduviidae; genus Triatoma; species Triatoma infestans. Next base: position 141,641 of record JAAEAF010013676.1, read on the forward strand.
AACTCCGGAATTTTAACAATATATTTAATTTTTAATTAATATTATTTAGATGACAGAATTGCATAATAAACTGAAATAGCAATTTAGAGGAAACTGTAACTCCACCCCTCCCACAAAAGTGCCCATAAATGATTTTTCCCGGAGAAATATTTCAAATAAAAGTTGTAACTCTTTTTGTATGTGTAGTTTGATAAACGAAGTTTTAAGAAAATCGTTGGAGCCAATTCTGAGAAATTCGCAAAAAAAAAAAAAACTAGTAAAGTGGTACTTCCGGTTTAGTAATTTTTGACAGATAACGTATTGTCAGATCCCATGGTGATACCATGTGGTATGTATGCTGTACACACACACACACACACACACACACACACATACATACCATTTTCTAGAAACCACTTTTTTGGATTCACGGGACCTTAAAAACGGATATTTCCGGTGAAAACTCGATATCGAAAATTTGACACGATTACAATACTTCCTCTTACTAAGGAGTAAGAGAAAGTAATAAAACAAATATTCTGGTTAAATGATCTGTCAGAGGAAATTGGATTTTATATTTTGTAAATAGTTCTTTCTATTGTTATTTGTACTTAAATTCATCAAATAAAACATTAAAAATAATTACTACTTACATTATCCAAAATTATCCACATCCTTCCATTTGTATTTTCTTAATAATTTGTCACTCATGCTCACTTTTATCATCTGCTACAACATCAAAATATATATTCCATTTGAATGAACATTGTAATTCTTTAGAATAGTTTGCATTAGTACATCCTTACCACAGGGAGAGGAATAGCTAAGTGGTTAGCGTGCTGGACTCCCACGCGGAGGTCCCGGGTTCGAGTCCAGCTGTGCTACTCCTTAGATTTCTTTAAAATAAAAAAAAAAATTAATATCTTCCATAACTGATTCTATATGAAGTATTTATGTAATTAGATAAAGAACGTTTGACTGTCTTTATCCAAGTTAATATTATTTTTTATTTAAAAAAAAAAAAAAATTCTAAGAACATTATGAGTTACTAATCGAAACTACTACATTTCATAGCTGTTTTTTCAAGCAGACCGCCCGGGAATAACAGATATTGTCTGGGAATAACAGATACTGTGATTCACTGTTGTAAACAGGATGCAGTCTAGGGAGTAAATATGAAACTAAATCAGATTAAATAAGAAACAATAAAAAGAAATATTGCATTTAATTTTTAAGTATATTTTATGAATTCTAAGAATCTCTATTCAGATTAAAATTTTGTGCAGTTAAGCGTCATAAACTGCATAGTTTTGTATGTCAATCTAATTATTGTTGCCGATCTATGCTTGTTTATGGCTAGTCCTCTTAAACCATGGAAGTTTTAACGACACCTTAACCGTTTTTACGGTACCTTAACTGAATGCTTGTACAATTAGTTGCCACATGAAGTTCAAGCAAGATGTAGCGACTGAAGAAATGTTTGATGTCCGTTGAAAGGAGTTTTAATAATAATAATAATAGTAATAATACTTTATTGTCAATTAATTAAAGATATACAATTTACAAGTATATATAAGTATTATACGGCTTGGATATTCCGTCAGCCAGAGTTAGATGTAAAAAAGGAAAAACAAATCACTAAAAAGAAAGAAAACTAAAAAGAACACTAACCTTGAAAAGGTCAAATAAAAATAAATAAATAATAAATATGAGTAAAAAATTGATATAAATAATAATAATAAATTATCTAAAAGAAAATGAAACTAATCCATTAATAGTTACAAAAATATAATAAGCGAAATAAACTAAACTCAACTAAACACTGTTGACAAAGAAAAGAAAATGAATATAAAATGCATTATGAAAAATCATTTACATAAGGAGATCTGCATACAAAATAAAATAAAACAAAAAATAAATAAATAAATAAATTAAATAAAATGGAAGATATTTAGAAAACTGTGAAAATGTAAAAACAAAAGTATTAAATTTAATAAAAATAAAAAGGAAACTTGATCAGAAATTAAATTCCTGAACCAGACTGTACCGAAAACGCCAAGCAGCCCCTGTGCTCACCTGATAAGATCCTTGCAGTTTCGAGTGTTAAGCATATTGACAAGCTGAACCACAGTGAAAGAAGGAACCCCTAGATAATACACCCGGAACTCTGAAAGTATAGGACACACAGCCAGAAAGTGCACACAGTCCTCTCTCTTACTCTCAGGTTACACAAAAAACAAATTTCGGACTCTCTTTCAATCCAAGGAATATAATTCAGAAATAATAAGTCAGCCCTCATTTTCAAGAGCCAGCGCAATTCATTTAAAGTGAGAACGTCGGAGTTAGAGATTCTTCAACAAAGGTGAACAATTTCGCCTGAAGGTCCAATTGCTTATAAAAGATTAAGCGGGAAGATTCTCTTGCGCACCTCTCAGACTCCTCCCGACATGCCAAATCTATCTTTGCAATTAATGAAGTCATCTGAGATTTCCATACAGACATATTATCTAAAATTACAACCATACTTTTGTGCAAGGTTGGACCAGCTTGCAAACCAAAACACTTTCCTATAGATGACCTCCATAACTAACGCTCTTGAAAGACGGTGCCCAGGAAAATCCAATACTTTAGAAATATACTGAAAAATACAACTTTAAGGTAAAAATAAATAACAAGTCCACAACCGTCTCCAAAAGGATCATATAATTTGGGGTAACTGAGGGAAGATCATAAAGTTTTTTTAACAAAAAACCTGAATAACTTTTCCAACTGAAAGGAGTTTTTTATAATACGAGATCATTTCCTCTGAATTGGCAACCTCTTTGGCAGCCAAGCTATATACGAATTCGTTGTTTCATATACCCGAGTGCTCTCTAACCCACATAAAGCATATACCTTAAGCTTTCTTTCTGACTTAATATGTGACTTTCACGACAGAGTCTTATCTAAAAGTAAGTCCGAGAAACTAGAAGATTATATTTATATCTACGTGAAAATTGACCAATTCTTTTCCTCCTTTGGGATAATATACGAACGGAATATGAAAGCGTTTAAGTAGATAGATGTTGGAGCACGAGACATACTCGCGTACAAACCATACTTATGAATCTAAACATATTAGATATATGAATCTATTTATTCAAAAATGTAGGATAAAAAACTAAGTTATTTTTTTGTTTTTTTTTTGAAAGTTCGTTTCTTTTCCGTTCCAGCTTCTTCTTTTCCATATTGCTGACCTGATTGGATATTCATTTCACTCGTATCAAGTCAGTGAAATTCATGATACTAAATGTATTAAAATAACCAAGAGATTAAAGATTAATATAGCTACTGGCTAAAACCATTTCTGCCAGTTTGACCCAGTTGGACTTAAAAGCAAGCTTTGACGTAACCATATTACAAGCAAATTTTTTTTCTTTTTTTTTCAATCAATTGTGAATGCATTTTTGTATTTTATTTCTTTAAAAAAAAAAACAATATTTAAGAAAGTTGTCTCATAAAAGTGGTAATTTATTTGATTATATTGTCTCTATTAGGCAGTTCGAAAAATAGAAAATAAAAAGTCAGCGTTGTGCCTTATGAATAGAGAAATAGGTGAAAAGGTCAATGCATGAAGGAATGACTAACTATTATGACGTTGTCATTTATGCATCAAGATAGAGAACTTTTTTTTAAATGTTTGTATTATTAGTTTTTTTTTTTTTTTTTAAGATGTACTTTCACTTATTGCTGATGTCATCTCTTTGTTCTTCCAAGTAAAACTATTTTTATTTCTATCATTAAGTATAATAATTTATGTATATTTTTATCAATTCGACAATATTCTCGCGGACAAAGAAAAATATTGTATTGTTCCTAACTGATAAGCCGGTTGTGATGTTATTGCAAAATACATTGTTTTCTGAGCCTCATATTTTCATAAAGATTAGTTTTCAATTGCTTTGTTAATCACTTCAATAAGTTTATGTTATATAAGAAGAACTTTTACAATATACTCTTATAGGATTAAGAGAATGCAATCATACAGCTTTAATATCTGGTGGCAGCTGTAATCTATGAAGTCATGCCTACACATTAATGATGCTGCTAACTTCATGCTTCTAGTAATGCCTCCCGAACAATTGCCACCTAATAGTCGCTTAATTATTGTTAAAACTAAAATAATAGTTATGTAATACATTGCATATATATTGTTTTTTTGCACTGTGAAATTGAAAGACCCTGGGAAGTTTCTATGATGGATATCCTCATCTTTTACAATACCTGTTGTATATCCAAGCTTGTAAACATTTCTCTAAATGATAACATCAGATTCAAGTCCCAATTTCTTCAGGTGTTTTCTGTGTCTACAATATTCCGTGAGAAAAAGCTGCCAGCTTACGAAGGCAATTTATGCTCACACCTGATGCACGCTTCAAATCTTCTCCGTTTAATACACTGAAATGGCACATTACAGGACACACTCTAAACATCAATCCATCTTCATAACACAACAAAAAATGAATTTTCCTAGAAAAATGTTTCATATAAAAATGATAGACCTATATGATGTAGTATATGTATACAAAGTTGAGTGCAATAAATGTAATATATATACAAAGTTCAGTACAATAAATGTAATATATATACAAAGTTGAGTACAATCTGTAATATATATACAAAGTTGAGTACAATATCTAATATGTATACAAATTTGAGTACAATATGTAGTATGTATACAAAGTTGAGTACAACATGTAATATGTATACAAAGTTGAGTACAATATGTAATATGTATACAAAGTTGAGTACAATATGTAATATGTATACATAGTTGAGTACAATATGTAATATGTATACAAAGTTGAGTATATATAGGCAATTTATGAAAATTGTTGAAGCCGTTTTACGAGAAATTCTCAGAAACTTATTTAATTTATATTTAATATTATTTCATTCGTACAATTTTGTTTTAATTTTTTTTTTTCTGCATCCTCACTCCACAAGTCCATTAATTAAAACCTTATACAGGAACACTTCAAGTTTTGGAAAATTAAAATTAATGAAACAAAATGTATACATATAACATTCATCCTCAGACGATCAAACTGTCCGACTGTGTATATTAACAATACTCCTATACCATACGAAAAAGACATCCGATACCTTGGGCTCTACCTAGATAGACGCTTGAATTGGAACACTCACGTAACGGAAACTCGACACTGAATGAAAACCAGATACTTCCTAGTAAAACGCTTACTTGCCAAAGGATCTAAATTAAATTTGAAAAACAAAGTTTAAATCTACAAATGGACATACGGACTACAACTGTGAGGAACTGCTAAACTGACACACACTAAACGGATACAAGCCATACAGAACAAGATACTGCGGACAATCACAGAATGCCCATACTGTATTTCTAACATGACGCGGCATACAGTGACCTACAGATCCCATTTTGTACACGACTTAACACAACAACTTTACATTCTACAGCAAACTAGAAATACACACAAACACGCACGTCATTAATCTGTCCTCCCTAACCATTCCTGGGAATCCCCTCAGACGCTTGAAAGACGCCAGTGACCAAGGGAGACCTCCTGTCACAGGAAGAGGAGGAGTAACAAGACCAGGAAGAATGGTATTGCCCATCTCCTTCAAGCGTTCAAGCCATATTTACTTATCTACGCTCACATTTACTCACTTATTGTAAAATCATTACAGTTTGTAAATATTATTAAACAAAAATAATAATAATAAGTATAGATAGGGAAAGCAATAACTAAATGGTTAGCGTACTGGAGTCCCACGCGGAGGACCCGGGTTCGAGTCCTGCTATGCTAACCTTAGATTTTTTTCTTCTAGGAGCCTCTACAGCTCACTGTCCGGTGATGGACAGTGTTGTCTGTAACGAGGGAACACTGTCCGGAGGCCGGCAGTGTACTGAGAAGGCTCCGGGCACCAATGACCATAGATGTTGACGCGCCTTAAATTAAAAAAAAAATAAGTATATATAAGTAAATAAGGATAAAGGAAAGTATAAAGGATAGTATAAAGGAAAGTATAAAGGATAAAGTATATAAGGAAATAAGTATAAAAAAATAAGGACTTGCCTAAAAAATTTGGTAGGAATTAACAGGTATAACGGAATGAACCTAGTATGGGAGCGCCCTATGCCTCAACTAATAAAGATTACAGCATCCATTTCTTATGAAATTTTGAGTTTGTTACGGAGACTAGAATTAAGAGACATAATAATTTGAGCGTTTGTAATTTGGGTGAAAACTGAGTTTCGAAAATTTGATGAACTCAATACTTACTCTTACAGCCGTAAGAGAAAGTAAAATATTTTACTAAATGCTAAGAAGATAATTATTTATTGAGCATATCTTATCATTTTAGGGAACTGGGCTGGAAACTTCATCAGATCTCTTAAGGTGACAGATTCTTTTTTTTTTTCCTTCCTTTAAAAAGAATATTCTCAGGTGTATGGCCAAGTCTGAGAGCACTTGAGCGTGCAAATGACGTCCATTATAGGGTACACTATTACGTCAACGGAAAAATACGGTATTTTATATAGAAAGCTTGTCTTGTAACCAACGAGCTTAATATGATGACGCACATTATAACAGATACTTATTTCTCATTGACACATAAATCAATTTTATAACTGTGAATGCTTTCAAATATGAAATCGTAAAAAATTTCGATGAAAAAAAAGCCATGGAAATCGTAAAATAAAAGTACCAGTCAATGTCCGGTATTGATGCAGGAGGAAATGGACTATATCCTTCAGTTCGGGAAGGAAGCTCCTAATTGGATTTATTCCAATGAAAGCACCTTGTCTTTTATTTCTTTTTTCTTTCAAATCGATTTTTTTTTCTTTTTACTTTCTCTTACTCCTAGTAAGAGGAAGTATTGTAATCGTGTCAAATTTTCGATATCGAGTTTTCACCGGAAATATCCGTTTTGAGGTCCCCTGAGTCCAAAAAAGTGGTTTTTAGCGAATGGTCTGTGTGTGTGTGTCTGCGTGCGTGTGTGTGTGTGTATGTATGTGAACAGCATAGCTCAAAAACGAAAAATCGTAGAAAGTTCAAACTTGATATTACGTTTAGGTATCACCATGGGATCTGACGGTGCGTTATGTGTCAATATTCCTCAACCGGAAGTACCACTTTACTAGTTGTTTTTTTTACGTTTTTGCAATTTTCTCAAAAATGGCTCCGAAGATTTTCTTTAAACTTGGTATATCAACTACACATACAAAGAGCTACCACTTTTATTTGAAACATTTCTCCAGGAAAATTCATTTAAGGGCACTTCTGGGGAGGGGTGGGGTTAGGTTTTCATCTTACTGCTGTTTCAGTATATTAGACAATTCTGTCATCTAAATAATGTTAATTAGAATTAATATGTTGTTGAAATTCCGAGTTTGAAAAAAAATAGATAACCGGAAGTGCGTTTTTACTGAAATATAATTTTCAGTTTTCTGGTATTTTCTCGAAAATGGCTCCAACGATTTTCTTTAAACCAGTGTTGTTAACTATACATATAAAGAGCTACAACTTTTATTTGAAACTTTTCCCCTGATAAATTCATTTAAGGGGACTTTTGGGGGAGGGGGGTTATGTTTTTCTTTAAAATGCTATCACAGTTGATTATACAATTCTGTCATCCAAATTGAAATAACTAGAAATTAATATATGACCCAAATTCCGAGTTTCAAGGAAATTAGTAAACCGGACCGTTTTACTGGACAGTGTTTTCACTTTTCGACGAATTTCATTAAATTTGGTACACTAACTATAAAATTTGTCAATTATAATTTTGAGTACTGGAGTAAGAGAAAGTTGTGTGAGTGTTTCACACCAGATTTTTTTAAGTTGATGGGTCGCTTGTTATTACTTCCTTATTTTTTTATTAAAGATATAATATCTAAACATAACATTTTCGCAAATTTAATTAGATATTCAGTCAGCAAGATTTTGTTATCCAGGAAATAAAATTTTTAAGTCCCCTGATTACGACAAAATTTTGTTTTTAACGAATGGTCGATATTATAATACGAGTATATCTGCGTATGTATGATACACAAACTAAATGAAAAATCGCTGGAAGCTGTTGTGAATATATATATATATATACTCACCAGCAAAAAATTCAGACCACTTATATGTAATAAATAATATAATATTGTTCGCCCTGCTTTCACCCAGTTATTTTGTTTTGGCGATTAATAAAAAAAAAATTTTTTTTTTTTTAGTAATTGAACATTGTACATCTTATACTTGTGGTATTTAAAAAAATCTGGTGTGAAACAATCACACAACTTTCTCTTAATCCAGTTCTGAAAAATTATAATTGACAATTTTATAGTTTTTGTGTACCAATTTAATGAATTTGTCGAAAACTTAAAAAAAAAAACTGTTTCAGTAAAAGCGCACTTCCGGTTTACTAATTTCCATGAAACTCGGAATTTTAGTCAACTATTTATTTCTAATTAATTTTGTTTGGATGATAGAATTGTATAAGCAACTATGATAGCACTTTAGAGAAAAAACATAACCCCATCCCGTCCTTCAAAAGTGCCCTTAAATGAATTTTTTAAAGAGAAATGTTTTAAATAAAAGTTGTAGATCTTTGTATGTTTAGTTTATATAAGAAGTTTCAAGAAAATTGTCGGAGCTATTTTTGAGAAAATCGCGAATAAGTGAAAAAAATCATTTAGTAAAGTGGTAGTATAAACGCACTTCCGGTTATCCGATTTTTTGTTCAAACTCGGAATTTCAACAATATATTCAATTCTAATTAACATTATTTAGATAATAGAATTGTTTAATAAACTGAAATATCACTTTAGATGAAAACCTAACCCCACCCCAGAACTGCCGCCCTTAAATGAATTTTTCCAGAGAAAAGTTTCAAATCAATGTTGTAGCTCTTTGTATGTGTAGTTGATATACCAAGTTTAAAGAAAATCGTCGAAGCCATTTTTTGAGAAAGTTGCAAAAAGGTAAAAAAAAAAAAAAAAAACCAAGTAAAGTGATACTTCCGGTTGAGGAATTTTGACAGATGACCACCGTCTGATGCCGTGGTGATACCTAAACGGAATGTCAAGTTTCAACAGTAGCTAGTAGCTGAGAAGAGGTCTGACCTGATGCTTCTGTGTGAGCAATATCGCGAGCGGGATCCCCGCAACTGGTTTAGTGACCTACTAGGGACATCCGCAATCTGGATTCCGGATCTGGTAAAGGTTCCGGTGGAATTCTGCGAGCGGAAAAATGGCTATGTCTGGATTAGAAGCAAGGATATTAATTATATTAGTTGCTATTTTACCCCTAATGAAGGTATCCAAGAGTTTAGAAACAAGCTTAATGCATTGGAGGATGATATCCTGAGGATGACCGGTAGGGTCTTAGTAGTAGGAGATGTAAATGCGAAGGCAGTGGAATGGGGTATGCCCGAGACGGATATGAGAGGCAGGCACATCCTAGAGATGGCAGCCAGAACAGGGCTTACTGTGCTAAACGAGGGAGAAGTCTCCACCTTTCGGAGACCGGGGTATGGCGAAACGATCCCGGATATTTCCCTAGCATCTGAAGGTCTTGTGCCGCGTATTGAAGGATGGAGAGTAATCGAGGAGTTCACTGGAAGTGATCACCAATATATAACCTTTCAGATAGTAGAGAACATAAATATGGATAGGGCGAGAAACAACTCGCCCTATAAAGGTTGGAACTTGGATAAGTTAAACGAGGATGTCTTCAAAGAGGTCATTGAATGCGGAGCTGCGCAAATCGAAAATGTATCGGCTGAGGGAAAAGTAGGCGCTGAGGCGGTGGTTACGGCTACGATGACGCTCATAGCGGAGGCATGCCAACAATCTATGCCTCGGAGGGCGGTATGGCGGGGTAGGCGACCAGTATATTGGTGGACATCCCACATTGCTGACCTGCGTAAGGACTGTGTTAAAAAAAGAAGAAGAGCCCAGCGGGCGGGGCGAAGACCTGAGGCGGCCGAACGCTCCCTAGAATATAAGGCGGCAAAGCGGAAATTGCGCAAGGCAATTTTTCAGAGCAAGACTCGCTGCTGGGAAGCTCTAAAAGATGATGTAGACCGGGATCCATGGGGCCTGGGATACAAAATAGTCATGCGCAAAATAGCGGGCTTTAAGAAACAAGTGATTATGAGTGTACGGACTATGGATAACATAGTGTCAACTCTCTTCCCGCTGCATCCGCCTAGAGCAGTTAGAGTTTTTGAGCAGACAGAGGATTTTGCCCTATTCACGAATGAAGAAATGGAAGAGGCAGTATCCACGTTAAAGCGTAGGAAGGCCCCAGGACCAGATGGTATACCGAACGAGGTTCTCCAAAGAATAGCTGATCAAAAGCCAGGATTGTTGCTGAGGATGTACAACGCCTGCCTGAAAGCCGGTGTTTTTAGCAATAGATGGAAAGTGGCACGCTTAGTCCTTATTAGTAAGGGAAAAGGGGATTTGCTTCCGTCATCTTTTCGCCCCCTTTGCATGCTTGACACAGTCGGCAAGCTATATGAAAAACTTCTCCGGAAGAGAGTGATGGACGGAGTTAGGGCTGCAGGTGATCTGTCGACTAGGCAGTTCGGGTTTAGGACCGGACGGTCTGTGATAAACGCCGTGGAAGAAGTCGTGAAAGCAGTAGCAAGGGCGGAAGAGCATGGCCAACATACAAAAAGGATTGTTCTTTTGGTCACCCTAGATGTTAAGAATGCGTTTAACTCCTTGAGGTGGTCGGACGCGCTGCAGGCGTTGGAGGCGGATTTTCAGATTCCACACCATTTGTTGAGAGTAATTAGTGACTACTTCAACAATAGAGTGCTCAGTTATTGCACGGAGGAGGGGCCAAGTGTGTTCTGTGGAATTTGTTGACCGTTACATTTTATAAGTTAAAATTTCAGCTTATAGCAAAGTTTTTTGGGTGGATCTTCTAGATTACATTGAAAACATATTCAGTTTTTATTTGTCATCTATGCTAACCAATATACACTCCCCATTACCTCTTATGTTAAGGACAAAATTCAGTAAAAGTTTCCGCATATAAAGAAAATATACGTATTACGTATATTAAATTACTGCGTTCTGAAGAGAGACCAGAGAGAGAGACCCAAGAGAGAAATTAGATAGATATCTCGGTGTCTTATTGGACAGAAGATTATCCTTCGGGGAACATATTAAGCATGTGTCTACGAAGGCGAATCTGAACGGTAGGATTCTTTGCTATGAAACCCTGGAAGGCTCCCGATACCAACGGATCATCGGAGGAGCGGCGCAAGGCTCGATACTGGGGCCGGATTTGTGGTACGTGGCGGCATATAATGGAATCCTTAGAATGGAAATGCCAGATAATACATTTCTCGTTGGATAAGCAGACGATATTGTGGCGGTTATTACAGCAACAGATACAGAAATTGCCCAGATAAGACTGAACCAGATGATGAGGCGCACGCAGAACTGGCTTGAGGAGCATGGTTTGGAGCTAGCTGCGGAAAAAAACTGAAACGCTGGTGGAACTGGAACCCAAAAGAGAAATTAGATATCTCGGTGTTTTATTGGACAGAAGATTATCCTTCGGGGAACATATTAAGCATGTGTCTACGAAGGCGATGAGAGTTACATCGATGCTTAGTAGGATAATGGCTAATATAGGCGGTAAGAGAAAGCTGTTAATGGCCGACAGCAAATGCTATCATGCTGTATGGGATTGAGATTTGGACTGGAGCCCTGGTCCATCTAAGCACACCAAGCGACTTTTGGCGGTTCAACGAAGAAGTGGAGCGTTGAGAATTATTAGCGCCTACCTCTGAGCCTGCAGATTTGGTAATCGCAGGTACATCCCCTATTGACTTAATTGCCACCGACAAGGCAATTTTGTTTTATGCACAAGGCACTGGGGAGACATGGAGCAACACGCAGAGCGTGTCTGCTATTCTACAAGAGGAATGGAAGAAACGCTGGGAGCACAGGACACAAGGGCTAGGTGGACATATAAGCTGATCGAAGACCCTATTATAGCATGAGCTAATAGGAAGCACGGGTAGGTTAATTTTTACCCTACGCAATTTCTTACGGGTCATGGATGCTTCGCGAGCTACCTATACAGGATGAAGGAGCGGACATTCGCCAGGTGTATGTATGGTGACGCAGAATTAGTTGATGCCCCTCACACCTTCTTCAAGTGTGCCAGATGGAGTATAGAAAAAGAGCAACTGTGGAGAGACACTGGATCTTTGACTCCACATACTCTAGTTAGAAGAATGCTAGAAGAGGAAGGCGCTTAGAATAAAGTTGTAGGGTATATAGAGTAGTGTATTCTGAAGCAGAAGACGAGGAGAGAATTTATTTAATATTTAGCAAGAACAGAGTAGGATAGATGACTTACACATATGAGGCGCCCCCCCCCCCGAAGTAATGTCTTCCGACGGTTCCAGGGAGAGTTTTCACGCCTGTATTTGGAAGGTTTTTTTTTAGTCGGTAAGAGCCCTACACACCCAACTCGGGTAGCTGGAAGGTGCCTTTGGGCATTTTTCCCCCCTCCTAAAAAAAAAAGCAAAATCTATTAACTGCAAGTAAGAGAAAGTAATGTGAGTATAGCACCCCAGATTTTTTTCATAATTAAATAATTAAGCTAACCACTGCCTTCAAGAAACATAGTGTTTCTTCAAAGGACATTAATGGTTTAAAGTGTTTACTTTGCTTACTACCTGATTGGATAGATGCAAAATGCCTATATCTAAGTATCAAAAATGTCAAGACCAGTTTGGGCCCTGTCTTATAAATTATGAGACCATGTACCCAGATCCATCCAATCATATAGCCACTCCCAACGGTTCTACTTAAAACTAAAACAATACCAAAAAATAATGTGCAAAGATCAATATTACAAAGCATTCAATATGGAATCTAATAAGCTTTAAGTTATATGAGTATCATTCAATATAAATACCACTTAGAATGTTTTATTTCTTTTGATCAGTGAATATAGTTTATTTTGGAAACAACGACAAAGTCATATTAAAAACACCTTCCTCTGTGTAACCTTATCCCTCAACTTGTAAGAGATTACTCTTTTTACATCCAATATCACTTTTCTCTAAAATCTTGATATGTTCACAAAACAAAAGATGTGTTCTTAGTTTGTGTAATAGGTAGAAAGTAAACTTTCTTCATAAGAACCTTTGTTTTTAGTAAAAACAAATAAGTAAATCGATAAAACTTAACTAATCGAAATACAATCGAAACTGAAAGGAGAAGAACTCATTCTATTTAGGTTTTCCCTCTTTTAACCAAACCTTGGCCCAATGTAGAGAGACCTACACAGACACACCATTACATACACACACACTCACACACCCACACAGACTCGGGCAACACAATTTGTATTTGGCTCTGTTCCAAAGTTTACCAGCTTTGGTACTGTAGTTATTTAAATGGTAGGACGGGGACAACACAGGATTGTTGTTACTTATGTTGAATCTGTTTTGGATAGGGTAACATTAATAGAGCTGTGTTAAAATATTTGTTGGAGATTTGTGGGATTGGGGGGAAGAGGGGGAATGCTTGGAAAGTGAATGTGGTTTACTTATTGTTACTTTCTTGGGGCGGGTGTTGGTGTATTGGTTATGAGCATGGACTTGTAAGTGGGAGGACCCCAGTTCGCGTCCAGCGTATAACTTAAATTTTATATTTGTTTAAAAAAATGTTAATAGTAAAGTAGGTGCTTCCGCCCCCGTCCACGACACCTAATTTGGTAGTTGGACGTTAAGCCCGCCTGAAAAAATAGGCATTACTTTACTTTACTTTACTTATTGTTACTTTCTCTTATTCCTATATAATAAGAGGATGAAGTATTGCGATTATATTAAAAATTTGCGAAATTCAGTTTTAACCGGAAATACATGTCCCCTGTGTAAAAAAAAAAAAAAAAAAAAAAAAATCCACAGGAAGTTCATACTTGATATTCCATTTTGAGTACATACCATAACCGTATCTGACAATAAGGTTTTACTAAAACCCGAAAGTGCGATTTTATTAAATTTTTTTTTGTTTGCAGTTTTTCACGATTTTTTGGAAAATGGTTCCAACGATTTTTCATTTGCTAAACTTCTTTTACCTACCAAAAACAAACAAAGGCCTATGTCTTTTTTCCATTCGTTGGGAGGGGGAGGATTTTTGGAGTGCAGCTTTCTGTAAAGTACCATCATAGTAGGGCAGTAATTAATTACATGAGTATTTAATTACACCTTCAATTATATGAGCAAAGTTGGACTGTAAATTTCAATAGGAATACAGTTGAATGGTCCAAAATATAGAAATAACTGGTTCCAAAAAACAATTACACGGAAGTAATTGTAATATCCAATTACAATTACTGTAATCGTTTTAAGTAATTGCAATTACTTCTTTCAAATACTGTAATTGTAGCTCTCAATTACAATTTACTTCTTGTCGCTTCTTGTAATTCAATTACATGTACTTGTATTTTCAGTAATAGAATTACAAAATACAAATACAAAAAAAAAAATTTGGTGTGAACCACTCACACAACTTTCTGTTACTCCAGTTCTCAAAATTATAATTGACAAATTTTATAGTTTCTGTACCAAATTTAACGAAATTCGTCGAAAACTGAAAAAACTGTTCAGTAAAAGGGCACTTCCGGTTTTACTAATTCTCTTAAAACTCGAAATTTTGGCCATCTATTTATTTCTAGTTAATTTTGTTTAGATGTAGGATTGAGAAATGTTTTAAATAAAAGTTGTAGATCTTGGTATGTTCAGTTTATATACGATGTTTCAAGAAAATCGTCGGAGCCATTTTTGAGAAAATTGCGAAAAGAGAATAAATCATTTAGTAAAGTGGTAAAGTAAACGCACTTCCGGTTATCCGATTTTTTTCAAACTCGGAATTTCAACAACATATTTAATTCTTATTAACATTATTTAGTAGACAGAATTGTCTAATAAACTGAAATAGCACTTTAGACTAAAACCTAACCCCACCTCCCCCCATAAGTGCCCTTAAATGAATTTTCCTGGAGAAATGTTACAAATAAAAGTTGTAGCGCTTTGTATGTGTAATTGATATGGCAAGTTTAAAGAAAATCGTCGGAGCCATTTTTGAGAAAATTGCGAAAAGAGAATAAATCATTTAGTAAAGTGTTAAAAGAAAAGCACTTCCGGTTATCCGATTTTCCTCAAACTCGGAATTTCAACAACATATTTAATTCTTATTAGTTATTAACATTATTTAGTAGACAGAATTGTCTAATAAACTGAAATAGCACTTTAGACTAAAACCTAACCCCACCTCTCCCCCATAAGTGCCCTTAAATGAATTTTCCTGGAGAAATGTTTCAAATAAAAGTTGTAGCTCTTTGTATGTGTAGTTGATATGGCAAGTTTAAAGAAAATCATCGGAGCCATTTTGGAGAAAATCGCAAAAACGTAAACAAAAAACTAGTAAAGTGGTACTTCCGGTTGAGGAATATTGGCACATAACGCACCGTCGGATCCCATGGTGATACCTAAACGTAATATTAAGTTTGAACTTTCTACGATGTTTCGTTTTTGAGCTATGCTGTTCACATACATACACACAGACACACGGACACACACACAGACCATTTGCTAAAAGCCACTTTTTTGGACTCAGGGAACCTCAAAACGGATATTTCCGGTGAAAACTCAATATCGAAAATTTCACACGATTACAATACTTCCTCTTACTAGGAGCAAGAGAAAGTAAAAAAATTGAGTACTTGAACAAAAGTAAACTCTCTGCCACATTTCCACTCAATAATCTCTTGGGTTAAATAAATTCGATCTTCCAATTATCATTAAAAATTGGCCAAAAATTTCAGGAGAATTCAGTCATTTGAATTGTTTCTAATTACTTTTTACTTTCTGTTACTTCTAGGTTTTGTGCCATTTTGGCGTTAATAATTGCAATTACCAATTACAATTACTTGTACTTGCATCAAAATTGCATGGAATTGCAGAAGTACAATTACAATCACATGTAATTGTATGTGGTAATTGAATTAATTTGGCTCAACCATAATTACAATAACACCACAATAATTGTTGATTCACAATTACAATTAGAATGCTTCAGAAAGTAATTGCAATTACCAATTACAATTATATGTAATTGTAATTTTATTTCTGCAATTTCAAATTACAATAATTTGTAGATAATCGTAATTGTAATTGAAATTACGTTTTGCCCAACTCTGAGTAGCATTTTAGTTGAATATATGATTATGTATAATACTAAGCTACAATAAACGCAATGAATTTGTTGAGATATAAATATATGACTTATCAATATAATGGTTGCGAGAAGGAGAGAGAATTAGAGAAGAGATTGGATTTAGGAATGAGATTAGAATTGATAGATAGAACACACAAACTGCAAGGACTATACAGTTAAATAGAAGTTAGGTAGCGAGAATAATAATAATAAAGAGACAGACTGGCTGAGCAAATAGAAAGTAAGTAAAAATAGGTTTCTGACTTGGATGCACTGTTGTAAAAACTGTCGAAAAAACTGTTTGAACTGTTTTGCTGTCGCTCTATTTATATGAATCTTACACTCCCTCCCTAGCCTTGCCTAGGTGTGAGGGGGAGTAACTAACGTTTTATTCATTTAATGTTTGCTTCTTCGCTGTTCGGATTATATGAATCTTTAATGATTCCGGATCACTATTAAATTTGAAACCATTTTTCTCACCAAAAAAAGATTTACATCTATTAGGTTAAATTTAACATTTTTTTTCTCTATATCAGAGTTTAAAAGAAAATTTATGAATTTTTATAATTAGAGTAACTAGCAATAAGAAAAAAAAATCTGGTGTGAAACACTCACACAACTTTCTCTTACTCCAGTTCTCAAAATTATAACAATTAAATTTGATAGTTTTTGCACCAAATTTAAAGAAATTTGTCGAAAACTGTAAAAACTATTCATTAAAGGCGCACTTCCGGTTTACTGATTTCCTTCAAACTCGGAATTTTGGCCATCTATTTATTTCTAATTAATTTTATTCGGATGATAGAGTCGTATAATCAAGTATGATACCACTTTAGAGGAAGCTGTAACCTACCCCTCTCCTAAAAGTGCCCTTAAATGAATTTTTCCACAGAAATCTTTTATATAAAAGTTGTAGATCTTTGTATGTTGCAGTTTGTATGTGTAGTTTCAAGAAAATCGTCGGGGCCATTTTTGAGAAAATCGCGAAAAGTGAAAAAATCATTTAGTAAAGTGTTAAAAGAAAAGCACTTCCGGTTATCCGATTTTCCTCAAATTCGGAATTTCAACAACATATTTAATTCTAATTAACATTATTTAAATGAGCGAATTGTGTAATACACTGAAATAGCACTTTAGTGGTAAACCTAACCCCACCCTTCCCCTAAAAGTGCCCTTAAATGAATTTTCCCAGAGAAATGTTTCAAATAAAAGTTGTAGCCCTTTGTATATGTAAATGATGGTATAAGTTTAAAGAAAATCGTTGGAGCCATTTTTGAGAAAAACGCAAAAAAGTAAAAAAAAACAACTAGTAAAGTGGTAGTTCCGGTTGAGGAATTTTGACAGATAAGGCACAGTCAAATCGCATGGTGATACCTAAACGGAATATCAAGTTTCAGCTTTCTACGGTTTTTCGTTTTTGAGCTATGCTGTTCACACGCACACACACACACACACAGACCATTTGCTAAAAACCACTTTTTTGGACTCAGGGGACGTCAAAACGGATATTTCCGGTGAAAACTCAATATCGAAAATTTGACACGATTACAATACTTCCTCTTACTAGGAGGAAGAGAAAGTAAAAAGCGTGTGAATCTTTCGCACTCCCAGCAATGCCTGCAAGGGGTATCTGTTGCATGCAGTTACTTGGGGAACTGTACACAATGCACTTTACAGACAATGACAAACACAGTACATAAGCTAGGGTCTCCTTCTCTAGTTAATTGGCGAAAGCCAAGGGAGAAGGAAGGGATTAGCTCAGTGGTAGCGCGGTGGGCTAGCACCGAGGAGGTCCCGGGTTCGAATCCAGCATGCTGCCCTTAGATTTTTTTCTTCCTAGGAGCCTCTACAACTCACTGTCCGATGATGGGCAGTGCCGTCTGCAGCTAGAGAATGCTGCTAGGAGGCCGGCTGTGCATTAGCAAAGGCTCCCAGTGCAATAATCCTCTACAAGAATCTATTGCTACCCCCTAGTAAGAGGAAGTATTGTAATCGTGTTTTTTATCTTAATCGATTGAATTGAAACATAATAAGAAATCTTGCTGACAGTTATTGAATATGATATGAAGTTTATTAATTTTATGTAAAATGTCCGGTATAGATTTTATATATTTAAACAAAATGCAAAGAAAATGTCCCATTAATCTCCTGTCAAATACTGTTTGTTGCCTATCATTATTTATTGTCGCCTCGCCTCAAACATTATAGACCATCGTGTTTCTGTCGATGACTAATATAATTAATAATATAATATAGAGAATGAGACCTTTTATCCCATCTTAGCGCTCAATATTTTAACAAGATTGATAAATTTGTATTAAGATTATAAGGTTAACCCTTTTGTTAGCGTTGCAGGCAATCTGACACATTTCAGAAGAGAATATTTTGATGTTATTAATTCAGAGATGGTTGACAGTGTTAGGACTGCCATTCCTGACTGCCCCTTTAGCTATGGGGCAAGGCCCAGGATTAATGACGTTATTTTGAAATTAGTGGAAATTGATTGTTCAGCAAGAACTATTTTATATCCAATAAATCGCCATTATAAAAAAAAAAAACACATTCGTAATATTTGTCAATATTTTTAATTTCTTTTATTAGATAGATAGATAAATCTTTATTAATAATTTTTATAAGATTACAAAAACTTAACTTGTAAATGCATAAAGACAAACTCATTGGCCTGGGTCGTCTAAGGAGTCTTATCAAATTAACTTTAAAGAAACCAAAATATATCTTAGAATTAAATGAATATTAAAATAAATAAATAAATGAAAAACTACAAAATAATTTATGCCTCTGTTATAATACAAAGTGAATAATTGATATTAGTACTATATATTTAATAAATTATTTTTAAGGTCGTAAGCAATTTTTACAGTATTTTACCAACATTAACCAATTTTTCCCATTTAAAAATTCCAACATATTTTCTTTATTTATATTCTGTTTTAAATATTTTCATTCTTACATCATGATATTTAGGGCACACAAGGAGGAAATGATAAAGATCTTCTTTTTCTTGCAAATTACAAACAGGACAGACAAAAATAACTTCTTCAGATTCATTATCAATAAAAGGTTTATAACTTAAATGTAAAAAGTTCACTTCTAAGTTTAAATATTAATATTTTACTAGAAAGAGGCAGAGTATTATATAGATAATTATTTTGTACCAAATTATAACATAATTCCCTATCCAACATATAATTATTTGAATTCTTAATTTCATCTACAAATTCATTGTTGTAATGCTCACTTAATGTTTTTCTAATTAACAATAACTTTTTGTCCCACAGCTGAATATTATGGATATTTATTGGCGGTCCCAAACTATATTTCAAAATGTAATCATTAATTTCACGGAACCATAACATGTTTCTTTTAATAATTTCTAATGCTAATATTTTTGGCAACCTTGAGTCGGGCATATTTAACACTTTAACGATATATTCATGGTGCAGCTTCATGTATATAATTATGTCGGCACGGTACCGGTATCAATATGAATAAATGAAGTTCGGGCATAATTGGACAGCCTAAATAATATTTTGACAAAATATCTAAATAACTTTTCCACATCCTCATACCACCACCTCCCCAAACCTGAGCTCCATAGCATAAAACAGAACGACTTACGCTGTTGAACACTCTCAACTTCGCACCAAATGAAACCTATAGTTACTTTCCATTAGTTGACACCATACTGAGTTTAGACCTCATTTTGATTTTTTAAAGTTTCTCTATATGATTTGCTGCAAAAGTTAGCTTTGGAGTTAAAAGTGTACCCAGATATTTATATTTATCAACAATTTCAATTTGCTCATTTCTATAAATACATTTTTCTTTCTTTGATCTCTTTCCGCCATTACTAAATATAACTATTTTTATTTTTGTAGGTTAATTTTTAAGTTCCAGGTTTCAATATAATTCCGCAAAAAATCAATCATACGTTGCAAAGTGCATGGTTGTGTATGTAAAGTATTAGAGAATACAATGTCATCCGCATAGGTTCATATTTTTACTCTCCTATTACCCCCACCATTTATGTACACATCGATATCATTGAAAAAAAAGAGAACAGTAGCGGACTCAATAAGCAACCTTGCTTAATGCCCATTTCCGTACTAAAATAATCCGTTAAACCTTGTCTACACCAAACTGCACCACTAGTTCCAGAAGGAAGGTGGAAGAAGGTGGTATAATTTCTTTTATTATATATGATCGTTTCGAACTTATATATGAATTTTTTCGAAATTGAGACTTCCCGGAAAATATCTGTTTTTAGGTCCCCTGTATATGAAAGAAAGGTATTGAGCTAATAGTATGTATTTGAGTGTTTCGTATGTGAACAAAACCTCAAAAATGAACTCCAACTTGGAATTCAACGTGGGCATAAACTCTGCTTCTGATATGAAGGTTTCAGTCAAAATATATCAACCGGATGTGCGCTTTTTGTTTTATTTTCAAAGTTTTTTCACAATTTTTTCAAAAACTACTACAAAGATTTTTTTTTTTTAACAGCATGTATTATCTACACACACACACACACACATATTTATATATATATATACATATATATGTCCATCATTTTTATCTCAAAGATTTATTTTTATTTCTATCTCAGAGAAATTTATTTTTGATTAATGTGATCTGCTTGACAGATAACTTCCTGTCCGGATACCCAAACGGAATGTCAAGTTTAAAATTTCTGCAGTTTTTTCTATTTGAGCTATGGCTATTCACATACATACTACCATTTTCTAAAAACCACTTTTTAAAATTGTTCACAATTAGGAAATACTTTGGTTAAAAAAACAAAAAAAACGGATTAATTTGACTGGAAAATGCTATAAATAATAGAAGAGAAGGGGAAGCTTAAGAGTGTAGAGTAGAATAGAATACTGCTTGACTATGTGGATGACTGAATGTAGACTGACAGTATAATTGAATGAATATGGCTACATCTGACTAACATTTCATTTTTGGCCTGATATTTATACTAAATTGCCGCATTCCAAACGGGATGAATTACAATAGAGTTGGCCAAGTGCTTTGTCTTTCACTACCTATTTCTTGTAATATTTTTTACCAGTCAGCGTACACTTTTTTCTCAAACTGATATGTTTAAAATATGTAACTCTCTTGCTTCTTGCTTTCATCATACCGGTAATATTTGCATACATACTGTAATATTTGACAAAATATTAACAATATTTCCACTCTTTGACAGGAACAGAACATAATAAATAACAAGAAAGAATTTGTAAATTCAAAACATTACAAGTTTTAGCCAAGTATTAATTACTTTTGGGCCAAAGATTACATTACAATTCACTTAGTTACTTATTCCATACTAAATTTTGCGATTTAATTAATTATCTATATCTAAACAAATTGATCAGTAACTTCTTGTTGATGGATTTGTTCTTAATTGAGTCATTTGTTAGTGGAAATAATTCAATGAAGACCCATTGTTTCTACCTAAGTCTTCTTGTAAGTTTGTTCTAACATAATGATCTAATCATTTTAAACAGCAACGAACAAAATTAACTGTTGAAATGCCCTAAATGGAGCAATAAAATATAAAATGTCTGTTGCAAAAATGTTCACAGACTTTTGCTAATTTATCTATCTAATTTTCGAATTCGAAATTTGAATTTCGAATTTTGAATTAGTTGACCGTCTTTCCCAGAGATCATAATCTGGAAATAGCTCATAAATGTGGACAAATTATTTTAGAAAAGTACTGGGGAATCTGCGATGTTATCTTAATTCTCAACTGCTATTTTAGTTCAGTTAACTTCCGTAATGTGAATAATATTATGTAGAGAATATTTTCTTGTGGAAGAAACCATTCTTAAGTTCCATCAAAACCATGAGAATTGCAGTAAGATAAAGTGGTGAGACTTTTATTTTGCTACTTAACTAAAAGTGACAGTTTCAAAAGAAACCTTTTTTTTTTAAATCAGCTGGTTAATGTGACAATTAATCCACTAAGAATCAGTAGCTTAAGTTGTACCTTTATCACTAAAGATTAAAAGTGATATTTTACTCTCTAGAGATTAAAAGTAAAAAAAAAAACAGTGTGGTTTTACCTGTTGTTACGTACATACATACATACAAATTTTCGATGTTATTGACCGGTTTTGGATTCTCATCGATCGTCAGAATAAGGCTAGCAAGTTCGTGTATAAAGTTGACTTCAACTTTATGTTTCTATTATGTACTACACTTGTTGATCATATGCAAGAGATTATAATGTTATGTTAATATGTTTGTGTGTGTTTAATAACATCCAGTACCGAGTGTGTGTTAAAGGACCTAGATTCTCCCCTCCAGTTGTCACTTCCACCACAGGCTTTCTATCCCATACGCCATTTCGCAACTTTCCCTAAAA
>JAAEAF010013677.1:0-30921 GCA_011037195.1 Triatoma infestans
GCTAAAAATATTTTTTTCGCACTCAGGGGACCACAAAGCATGTTTTTCCCGTAAAAACTCAATTTAGAAAATTTGACAAGAACCCAATTCCTTCCCCCTCCAGGCCTAAGAGATAGGAAAATTCTAATTTGAAACACTCACACGACTTTCAGTTATTCCTATTAATACAATTTGAGACAAATTATCTTTAAACTATAAATTTCACTTATTAGTCCAAACGTAAATAAAGATGTGATGGGGTGAAGAGTACCAAGCTACCACAGTAGGCAAAGAAGTGTCATACTGGAGAACCACGTAATTGAAATTTAACGCCACTAATGTTGCAGAACAATCTAAATAATTTTTTTGGAAAATCTCTTTTTTTCCCCCAGAAAATTCCAACAAACTCAAAAACTAATCTGTGATTCTTCCAATTTATCGATTTTCATTAAATATGATGCTTCTAATCTATACTAACATTATGTAGGTGATATTACTAAAAATGGTATTAAGAATCTTGAATATTTTGTATTCATCAATAATAGTTTCTCCGTCACTTTTATATCAAATCATTTTCTGATAAAATTAATTTAACAGGTAAATCCTAGGGGCGATTTAGCAATTGATTATCCAGTCCAATACTATTTGAATGTGCTCTATCTCCTAAAAGGTATTTAACATGAATGTCTCACTCCACTATAAACAATGTTTTGAAACATTCCAAAAATCCCTAAGATTCGAGAAATATGTTATAATACCTCAAGTGAGGGTACATACTTTACATAATTTACACTGAAGAAAATTATGTAACGATGGAGAAAATTATGTAAAGTGCAAAATAGTAGGAAATAAAACAAGAATAGTATAATTCTGTAAAAACTGCTACTATTACATTTTAGAATATATTGTCTAACACATGAGAATATGGTAATTTCTAGAATTTATTACGTGATTATATTTGTGTAATGATTATAAATTTTGCAGATAAATTGTGTTGTAGACAGAAAGGAAATTAGATTGTCCGTTCTAAGTGGATATCAATACACATATTTTAAAGCCACATTAAATAATTTCGGTTAGATATAAATGCATTAAAAAAAAAAAAAAAATTGTTGATTCTCTGACACTGCAATTTACATAATTACTGACAAATTTTCATAATCACATTCATAATTTTCATTGTGTTTTAGGAAGTTTTTCATCTGTCTCTATCTAGCGACCGTTTTGTGGACTCGGCCCATCCTACTCCTTGTCCAACGGTTCCTCTTTTTTACATTTTCCAACAACCGTAACCTTCTTCGTCCTCTGAGTCGCCTGCCGTCAAATTCTAGCCACCAAACGATCTTCCTGCATCCTGTTTAAATGGCCGACCACCTGTGCTGCGCTGTCAATTAATTGAACGAGCGGTTCGCATTTTAATGTGGTTCTGATCGTAGTGTTTCTGATACGGTCTCCCCTGGTTTTACCCTCAACTTTTCAGAAAAATCACATCTCTGTAGCATGCAGGCGACTAAGATCAGATTCCTTTATCGACCATGATTCGCCTCCGAAGGTAAGTACGTGCCAATTTTGTATCCTTGGCTGCTTCTCTCTTACTGAGGAACTTTCTAATGACAGCCTGTACGCAGCGGCCACTCTAGCATTAATTTCTTCACTGAGGAACCTAAGTCATTATAAAATAATAATTTTGAAGGAAGCTGGTCGTCCTCTAATTCGCCCAGAAATCCCGTTAAAAATCACTTTTCAAAAAAGTTGTATACAAAAAAAAGGCAGGTACCAAATTTAAAGAAACCAGCTGATCAAATTATCGAGAAAATCGCGGTCAACTGAAAACAAAAAAATTACAGGAAATTTACTGTTACTCCGAACCGACGCGATCTCTCAAACTCAGAATCTGAACTACATATTATAAAATTCTCATTAACATTATCTAAGTGGTAGAATTTCAATCAATTTTTTTTTCAGGAAAATGTTGCAAATGATAGTGAAGAATCTACATAAGTGTAATAAGTATAAAGAAAATCGAAAGATCTATTTCATGAAAAGCGCCCCATCCCCCAGCCAAAAAAGAAGTCCTATAAGCAAACAAGTGATTAAGTGACACCTAAATGAAATATCAAATGAGTTCGGTATTTTATCCGTCGTAGCATGCATGTTGGTTTTGTTCCTGTTCACACCAATAAGTGTGAGTCTACAGAAATATTTCGTTGAAGTGAACTCTCTACACGAACTTGGTGAATTTGCTCTGACGCTGGATGAATGTCCGAAATCGGTTAGGAACAAAACCAACATACATGCTACGACGGATAAAATACCGGATGTTATCCAGCATTGCGGACCAGCCACATTTTCAATGAGTTATTTGACCAGTACATACTGACACACAAACTATCCTTAAAAAACATCCTAGAAGACTTTAAAAACATACATTTCCTGAAAATTCAATTTAAAAAAATTTCCTCTTACTAACAGGATAAACGATAAAATAAATAGCACAAAAATCGAAAACATTTTAAATAAAACTAGCTACAACTATTTGAAATTGAAACACGGTATATAAACAGATGTATATATACATTATTTATTCAATTCTATTACAACCTTAAAAGGCATACAGAGTCAGTTGTCCTGAACTCATACAAACAGAACACAGAAAAAAGAGTAAAGCAAACAAATAATTATAATATACAGAAAAAGAAGGAAGAAAAGAAAAACACTTGGAGATGAGAATATACGAGTATATAAACAAATTGTAATACAATATAAGATTACAGATCCATTATAATAAGAAAAAAAAAAGAGAACAATAATGAAAAATATTTACAAAACTAACCAATAATTTTGTTTTGTTTTGGCACTACAGCCCATGCAGGGCTTTGGCCTCCAAAATAATCTTTCCCCAAGTTTCCCTATCCAGTGAAACTTCGTCCTCCATCTTCTTAACCCCAGCTTTCTGAGATCACCTTCGACATATCCAGCCATCTTCTTTTCGGTCTCCCCCCTTTCTTCTTCCTTCGGGCCGATCTTCATACAATCTATTTACCATTTGTTCTCTGCCCATTTTTATAAGGTGCCCGATCCATTCCACTCTTCTCCCTTTATCTCGGATACTATGTCGGGTGCATTGTACAAACTTTTTTGCACCGCATTAGTTTTAATTTTCCAAACGCCATTAACCAAGTTTGGACCGAAATTTTTTTTCAAAATTTTCCTTTTCCAAGTGCGAAGCAAATTCTCTTCACATACATTTAAAACCCATAATAATAAACACATAACCCATTTAAAACACGTAACTAATAATAGTGATGCCAAATTTCTGTCTCCAAAGACCGAATATTAAAAGAGTTAATTTACGAGTACATTATTCTTTATTTTAATCATATACGAATACACAAATCAAAAATATCATTAATCTTATTCAGATAATTTGATTCAATGAAGTCCAACAGATTGACCAGTGCTTAGTCAATATCATCGTTATATATATACACATATAATAGAAATGTTGAAAAACGAAACAGTAATTCAGTAAAGAATAATAAATGGACTCTCCCTCCCTGATTGTAACTGAAAAATTTCGTTCATATTTTCAAATATGACAAATATGATTGCTTGCAAAACATATATATTTCTGGTGAAGCTAATTTAAAATACAATTACAATGCAACGACTAGAATTGCAAGATACTTCTTTGTCAAGATGTAAAAGGAAATAAAAAGCATATTACGTTGGAAACTAGGAGTAAGAGAAAGTAAAAAGTTATATATATAAAGCAATTTGTGTAAAAACATTTTTTCACAGTAAATGTCTAATTTAACCACCCAGGTCTAGAGATGGATTATATAATATTTTTTTTAACGGTTAAGACCATTTTCTCTTTTTCTGTTTCTCGCGCTCTCTCTATCTCTGGTCTTATCACTAAAAGTTTATTTGTCAAAGTTTGCATTTATTTAAATTATATATATATAAACTAGGAACCGTTGTATTTATTTATTTATTTACTTTTGTTTTTAAGTTTGCTAGCAAACAATTTAAACAGTTCGTAAAATGTTCTTTGGGCCTAGTTTATTATATTCCAGTTGGATTCATTTGCCACGTAGTTTAACTTTTTCTTTATATGGTGTTTTTATCTGTCACTAAATGTTTTTATAACCGTATGTTACTGCTCTCTGAAATTTCCATAATACTAGTTGTTTTTCTACCCAGTTTATTCCTTAAACTTTGTTTACAAAAGTTTATTTATATCGTAAATTTATTCAAATATGATATTTTTAATTGATTTTTATAAATAATAAATTATTTCCACTTTACCGAATGACCAATTTTGTTAAATAAACAATTAACAGAAGATAGAATAAAATTTTCACTTAGATTATTCGTCTTATTATTCCGATCAGGTTTGTTATAAAATTCTCCATGGCTGTCTTTTTACTTTTTCTCTTACTTCAGAAATTTTACATTTTAAGACAAACTGCATGCTATAAAAAAGTAAAATTTTTGCAAGTCTAAACATCATTCGAGAAAAAAACCACTTGGATTCGAGAAAAAGATTGAGCTCAATATTGCTTAATGAATAGTATCCCTTCACTAAATGGCTTTCATCTGATTTTCTCGAAAAATGAGGTCAATGACTTTTATTTTGAATAATATTTAAATAATACGTATACTACAGTTCTAGGTAAAATTTCTCAACTTCAATTTTAACACTGATACACTTGCTCAAAGAGCAAGTCTGCGGCTATGTAATGATTTTGTGCACACGATGCAGATATATCTTTAATAGAAGATTGCCTCAAACATTATGGAATAGTTCTGGTCCGTTTATTTCTTTACTTTGACGCTAGTATCAAGGGCAGAAATTTTGTTATGAGCATACATTTTTTCTTATATGCTTACTATACATAAGTATATGTCTGTTACAATAGGTCTTCCAGTCTCTGCCTGTCTATTATATAAACATAGCTGAAGTATACACATTAGGTATATGAATTTGATATAAAAATGTCTAGCTTATTTTTGTATGCATATCCGTAGATAAATATCTACATAAAGGTCTGAAGTCCAAATGTTTGTCGAATATGTATCTCTCCTGGTAACTATCTAAATATACAAATTCTATATACAGTTAGTTTCATGACTATAGGTATTTCTGGATGTTATATCACATCCACGCCCTTTTATCTGTATGCAATTTTGTCTGTATATATTTATATATGTTCAAATATGTGTATCTAATTCTGCATAAGATGTGTTCTGTTTTATATACAATGTTTTTGTATATTTTGTCTTTCTTTGCATATATTTTATGTCAATTATTTGCCTCTATTTTATACATGTATTGGGAGAAAAAACAAACATACGTTTATAGGAGATATTTATGTTTATGTCGGTCTGATTATCGTAATTATATAGATTCGTCTATGTAGACACACCTCAGCAGTCAATATGACTTACCGAAACATAAACAGACCCTCAACTACAAATATTCATACAAACAATCTTAAAAACCGACATAGAATCCATACAGACTCTATATATTCCATACATTTAATTTTTTTCTTATTAACAAAACAGTAACTGATTATCATATGGTTTATCATATACATTAGATAATACCACATCCTATATAACATATATATATATATTTGAAGCAGCCTCCGCTACAAGTCGTTCTTTAACCATCTTAGACGGTGGTATCAGAAGTATTATCACAAGATAGTGGGCCGTTATTTTTCTCCTCTAGTTAGAATTGAGGCTCCCCTGTGGATCCAGGGTAAGAATTGGTCCACAGTATTTACCGCTTGTCGTAAAAGGCGACTAAAGGGGCAGCTACCCGCTGACCTAATCCCAGTCTTTTCTCTGCCCATCCTTTCCTGTTATCTCTTCCTTCCACTGCCTTGTGGGTTAGAAACAATATTTCAAAGGCTAAGGGAGTAAACCCTAACAGAAAATCCTGGCCCTCCAAGATAGGGGGTTGGGCGTAGGGTTGACGGCCCTACCCTATAAAATCAATTATTGTCACGAAACCGAACATATAGAAAAGCTGGACGGATTTTGGTAAACGACCTAGGCGAGTTAAAGGACATCTCAAATCACTAACACTGGCGACATGGAATGTAAGAGGATTAGCCAAAGTAGGAGCAAGTAGAAATCTGGAGAAGGAACTGGAAAGATATGGTGTAGATATAGTTGCACTGCAGGAGATAAAATGGAGAAAAACAGAAGTCTTGGATTTAGGAACATATACAATAATAAATAGCGGACATGGTACGAACATTCTAGGCACTGGATTTATGGTCAAGAAAGCGCTTGAGTATTTGTTATTAAGCTATAAAATAGTAAATGTAGAATTTGTATATTAGGTTTAAAAGGAAATGGAAGAAAAAGATTGCTTTTATGATACGTTATCCCAAGAATATGATCTACTCCCTTGGTATGTCAAAATAATCATGGGTGATCTAAATGCTAAAATTGGTAAAGAGTCGGCATTTAGGCCCAATATTGGGTGCATAGTAAGCATGATGTGTCCAATAATAATGGATTTAGAATTATAGACTCTGCGATTGAGAAAGGTATGGTCATTAGAAGTACACAGTTTCCCCACAAGCAGATACATAAAGAAACGTGGGTATCTCCGGATGGGAGAAGAAATCAAATTTATCATGTCGATTCAAGGCATGCTTAGGGCACATCAGATTGAGAAGCTATCAAGGAGCTGATGTAGACGCGGATCACTTTCTTATAAAAGTGGGTATACACAAAAATTAGCTAAAAGATAAGGAGAAAAGAGTGTAAGGTATAAAAGCGAATTGTTAAAGATACAAGATTATTGTGAAACATATAAAGAGAGATTGAGTAGAGCTCTGTATAAACGAATAGAGGAGCAGGAGGAGATTTGGATGACAATTGGAAGAGAATTGATACGTTATCCCAAGAATATGATGGACATACGTCCTGACTAAAAAATACGGCAGTGGAGGTACTTGGGGTAAGGCAGAGAGGTACAAGGAACAAATGGTTTGATGAAGAATGCGAAAGGGTCCTTAACGAAAGAAATGAAGCAAGGATGAGAATGTTAGACGTACAAGACAGAGTAGAGAAGAACACAGGATGAAAATGAGGATTGCTAGAACTATTTTTAGGCAGAAGAAGAAGATATTAGAAAAGGATAAATTGGAAGCACTGCAATCCGAGTATGAAAATAAACAAACAAGAAAGTTTTATAGGGGAGTGAGGGGAAATCAAGACCGGCTTCCAACCTGGAATAAGCTTTTGTAGGGATAAGGAGGGAAATCTGATTGGAGAGACTATAAAAGTGGGAGAACATGACGTGATTATTTTAAAGATCTGTTAAATGTTGATAGGAAGATGAGCGGAATGAGTTAGATGAATTTAAAATAGGATGGATGGAAACAGGTAATGCAGAGGACGTTGAACCCCTGATGGTTCTCAGGGGAATATATCTCATGGGCTCTCTTTTGAAGGTACTCAGAAGAATATATGGACCTGTCTGAAAAAATGGGATAAGAAAGAACACTGAAAGAACGCTGAGCTCCGTCAAATATATAATGAACCAGCCTTGGTACCCTTTGTGAGGAAAAGCCTGTTGAGATGGCTGGGGCATGTGGAACGAATGTCCGAAGGCAGGATTCCAAAAAGGCTGTTGAAAAGGAAACCAGGAGGAAGCCGTAGAAAAGGACGTCCCTGCTTGAGATGGCTGGGAGATCTGGAAGAATTATTGAAGAGGATGGGAGTGAGGAGGAGGCCCAGGCTTTTGTAGGGCCGTAGCGCCAAGGGGTAGTAGGTAGTTATGGTTGAAGCGCTTGAACACTGTTGATAGGCTTATCTGAATTTGTCTGCCTGTTTATTATCGCAATTTAATGATACTAGTACACAACTGTATTAGTCTGGATCTTCTGTATTTTCCTCTAATATCGATTTTGCTAAGGACATTGCTCTTTCCGTTTGACAGTTCATTTAGGAAACTTTGGATTTGAAGTGATGTGATGTAGTCTAATAAATTCGCACCCACCCTGTACCAAGATCTAGCTGGTGTTGAATAGACTCTGTGTTCAAGCTGGAGACATTTTATTCTCATTCTACAATTTTTTCTCGGCTGATATTCGGCCTGCAAAATCAAAATTTCCTCACTCCGAAATGTCCCTGCTCATCAACACTCTAATTACTAAGGACTGAATTTAGAGAGATAAGAAGAAGAGACGAGAAGATAGAGGTAGACCGGTTGTTGTTAGCTGGTCGGCTGGTCGTGGTGGTACAGACTCTTCAGCTGGCGATAAAATTTTGTCCTTTTTTCTCTGAATTTGTTCTAAGCATGAACTCTTATGGTGACGGTACTTGTTCCCTACATATTTAACTGGCCTAGAGTGAAAGCGACGATAGAGGCGTTATCTGCGGCTGGCAAGGGAATTAGAAATATTATATGTGATCTGCCATTACAGCTTCACGCACGTTCATGTCTTTACATAATTACTATTGCTGTTGGGATAAAATATAGCGAAATATGTTTCAATGCGAATTGAAAATAAGAAATCAGTTTTGCTATTTTGGTCAATTTTAAGGTCGTGTCACTTTGAAATATTTATACTTTGCATTTTTTGGAAAGAAACAATATCATCATTATTTTATGTGCTCACTTCAAATTTTTTTTTTTTGGAAAACCAGAATTACCGGTTTATTCTAAAGTTTCCCAGACCTTTTTTTTCTCTAGATTTTTCATCTATATAGCTTGTGAACCATTACTTTCCGAAAAGAATTTTATAAAAAATAATTCAAAAAATAAGTAGATTGATTAATCTACTTCGGCGTGTATTTCACTAAAAGTAACAAAATATGAACTAGATATGGAAGATAAAGCAACAAATATCTAATTAATTAATGTGCATTTTTTGTCGATTATATGATAAATTAGTCGATGAATTTTCAATTTTCATTTGAATTACTTCATTTATATAAAATTCCATATTAATTTTTAGTCTTATTTCGATAAAAATTGGCAAAACTTAATTTTTTATTAACTAAATTGTTTTTCTTTGTAATTACTTGCACGTCAGCAAATTGAGAATTTGAATTCGCCACCATCGCTCTGAAGGATATTTGTCCAGTTTGTTAGTGGAGATCAGTGAATCTTCCTTGGACTCGGTCAAAGATTTGATTTTTGTTTTCTGGATCTGGATTATTGGTTTTCCTTAGAATAGTTATTTGTGTTTCGGGAAATGTTCAACATCGCTAAAATATAAAAAGTCTAAGCCAAGATTTTGGAAAATCTAGATATGTATTAAATTATAGAAAACTTTCAGAAAAAGCATTAATCGGAAGTAACCACTTCTCTGCATTCAATGCGAATCTTAAACAGAAGGAAAAAAACAGGAAAGTACCACCAATTTACTTTACTCTTCAGCTAAGTATTAACGGTCCATTATCTATTCAGGAAATAGAGGCAAGTAGGAAGCATTAAGGTTACATGATTACAGTTTAAATGGTTTATGGTTCGGTTAATAGTTCATGTAATGGCCTAGGCTCTAGGCTAAATTTGGAACTCATTATTAAACGTTATATGCGAAAATAACGAGTTTGTTGATAAGAAAATGATTGCATAATTCCAACCAACTATATATATTCATTAATTAATGTATAAATGCTAAGGCGTTTTAGATTAACATTTTAGTAAATTTGTACATTAGAACTGCAATAATTGTTGCAAGAGAAAATCGTGTGAAAAACACCAAAAAGGAAAAAAAACAACATAATTTCCAAGTTAAATTTCCGCCAATATTTCATTTCATTTTATCAAAACATTCTTCAGTTTGAGAAGCTAGTATTATTACAATCTGGATAGCACTGGATAAGCTACGGGGTTTATTTACCTTTCTTATTGAATCTCCTTGAGCAAAATAAATAAAAGCAGATTATTGAAACTATATTGTTTCTTTAGGAAAAACAAAACATAAAGAACATTTTTATTGTTTTTTTTTCAGAAGTTTATTCATTTAACATTTTTTTCAGCTACAGTTTCTGGAAATTACCAGTTTTTTACTTTTTCTAACTGCTGTTAAAGCAGGTATTATAAGCTGCTTTAGGAGATCCTTGACAGGATCATTTCGAAGAAAATTATCGGTTGAGGAAATTCTTTATAATGAGGAAAAAATTCTAAATAAAAATTATAAAAAAAAAATAATAAAAAATAAAAGTATTAAAAATTATTAAATAAAAAAGTAAAAATCTTTATAAAAAAAAAATTCTAGTGTAAACTCAATTTCAAATATCTGACAAGACAGTTACACTTTCTCTTAATGTAGTAAGAGCAAGTAATGTAGTAAGACAGGGAGGGAGTGATAAAGTGTGTAGCCATGGTAGGTAATAGATATTATACTGTTCATTTGGAGGAAACCCATAAATTATGCAACAAGAAGGCAGTATGTGTACAAAACCTACAAAATTAATTATGTAGACGGTAATTAAAAGCAATACAATAATATAGCGTGTTCAATATGGTACCGTCGCTCTAAATAACTGACACACTATTAAATGCGCAAAGCAATATTGAGTAACATACACTAAAGACATTGTTGTATGTAAATAACAATAATATAAATGAACTTCAAACCTACATCAGTAGTACTAACACATGCATTTTACTAAATACATCAAATTGCAAAGAAAAAATGGGATAATTTTTTAAAACAAAGTTCTACCGTTATAAATATTAGATAGTAAATGGACTAGAGATAAGACACACTGGACTGGGCACATATTTATAAAATACACTAAATCTTGCACCTCACTATAGAGGGCTCACGAAGCACATACAGCAGACTGATTTGTAAGACTTTCAATTTAAATTAATTAACTGACGTCGTATTTGAAAAACCAACTGACCAAAGCTAATGCTTGTATGACATAAATATAATTTATTGGCACTTGTGTAATCCAGTACACTTGTGTGTATTGTAATCTGCGTCAATATATCCTACTTCGTAATACTCACTTAGTGAAGTCAGTAATTTATTTATTTTGATTGTCAATCCTGGTTTATATCTAAAATTATATCTAAATTGAGCTTATTCACTAAACTGTAATGCCATTTAACCAAAACAAGGTTAATTAATTGTGCAAACAAGTTTGGTAGTCTGTGTTCCGGATACACCAATATTACCTTCACAATATAATCACAATGTAGTCTGAGTGTGTACAGGAAGAGAGGAAGCAATTGCGTTTCGATCTAGACCATATAATGCAGAGTATAGCGAGGCAAACGGAACAGTTTCTTAATAATGAACAAAAGTAATTTACCCACATTGCTATAGTTCAATCCACCCCCACACCTGAGCTTTATAGGATAAGATCGATCTAGATAAAGCAATGAAACCTTGCAGTTTGGAAAGAGAAAGATATTTCATTTTTAGCTAAAATAATTTTCCAAACTAAATTTAATCCATGTTATAGCAAATATAAGAAAATTACCTTAATTTTAAAAACTCCATATTAACAATAAAATCCAAGACAAATACCGTTTCCCATGCTATCATATATATAATCAGATATTGTCCTAAAATCGATTAAATAGCACCAAAAATCATGTAAAACTTGGATTGACACTGAAGAAAATGAAAATTTTTGCACAATACGCAGGGAATCAGTTTCTATAGGTATAACGTCCAATTATAGAACATTAGAGAATTATTTGTATGCTGTCCGTTTGTGCAATATTCATAACAAAACTGGTTAAAATAATTTGATTAAAAATTTAATGAAGCGATTGGAGACATAAAAAGAAAACTTGGATTAATATAATTATTATGATAGAATAGTTTTCATGATTAATAGATTATTTGAAAAACAAGTTAATTTCTGATGAACTGATGTAATATCTGATGAAACTTATTCTGGCAGGAAAGCGGGCACCTGAAAAAAATGAAGCAAGGTTACATAACACCCACCCATAAGAAAGGGAACAGAAACAACTGGCGAACTATAGAGGAATTTATGTCACCAACACAATTGCTAAACTATTAGGATTATTCAGACAAACATGGAAGAAGTTTTTATGTCGTCCGAAGAACAGTATGGTTTTGAAGCGGTCGATCCTGCATAGACACATTTTCACGGTTAGGCAAATCACAGAAAAACATGTAGCCAAAGCTAAACAGGTGGAGATGGTTTTCGTAAATTTGGAAAAAGCATACGACGGCATCTTGAGAAGCCGCCTTTGGCAAGCACTAAAGGAAGCTGGAATACTGTTTTTGCAGTGATTCAAAAATTGTATGAAGGAAACAAATGTTCTGTTAAAATAGGTTCACAAACTTCGGAAACCTTCAGCACTACCAGAGGTTTATTGCAAGGATGCTGCATGTCTCCCACCTTATTTAAGATATACCTAGATGTGGCTTTAAAAGAATGGAGAAGGAAATGCCTTCAAATGGGTTTAAAAGTGAGAGATAACTTTTATGAGAGCAGCCTGCTATTTGCAGATGACCAGATAGTACTGGTGCAGGATGCAGAGGATGCGGATTACATGTTGAGAAAACTAATTGAAGAATACCTGGGGCCTCGATATCAATTCAGCAAAACTGAACATCTCACTGAAACCCAGGACAAAATAGAGCTCGGTCCTAATCAGCTAAATATAACACGCAGCTTCAAGTATCGGGAACCACAGTTGAAAATGGAGGTGGTTCGAGAATAGAGGTGGACAGAAAAATAAGGAATGGGAAAAAAGTAATAGGACTGCTCAATACGGTGCTCTGGAGTAGAAATATTTCAATGAGCACTAAGCGTTTTATATACAGTACCGTTTTTGAAAGTATAGTACTGTACGGTGCAGAAACCTCGACCCTTAATAGCATGAAAGAAGAAGACTGTTAGCTACCAAAATTGACTACTGGAGAAGATTGGCAGGGAAATCCAGAAAAGATAGAGTAAGGAACGTGGATATCAGAAATGAGCAACAGGTAAACGACAATATCCTTCAGGCAAGAGAATTAAAACAACTGAAACGGTTTGGACACTTACTTGGGATGGATGACGACCGAATACCGAAGGCAGGGAAATAGAAGGAAGGAGTAAAAGAGCGAGAGCCAGAACAACCGACTTGGACCGAGTTTACGTAACGTAAAATACCAAAGAAAAAAAAAAATTTCTTCTACCCATCTTCAAGAAAGGACTGCTTCTTAGACGTCCATTACTCGAAGTAATCTTGCAGTTCATTCAATTTAAAAGGGGGTTCAATCATATATCTTTTATTTAATAAAATATTCTATCAGAGACAGAGTCCATGTATAGATTATTAACTTATTTCTCATGAAAGTGTTGAAATGTAGTTAAAACAAAATGGGAAGTATAAAACTGCACTACTCAAAATATGCCCATCATGGTCAGCACGACAAACGTTTCGCAATTAACAAAGTATGTAGTTAGCACGACAAATAAGGTGTTTCTAATGAAAATTACATTGTCTGCGCAGAGAAATTGACCTTTAATTTACTGTTATTAATGTAATTCTTAGGTTCAGCTGCATTTTCGTAGAGTACAAACAAATTTTGCCGGGCATATTTATTTTGTCGGGCCGACAAAAGGCACCTAAACAAAATATGGGCTGAGTTGTTAGTACCTATGATTTAAAGATTTAAAGGCATCACCACATGTGGTACCGCCAAACAGAAGTGTATTGCGGGCTGGTGGGTTTAATTCCCTGGCGTTCAATTTAAAATAAAACTCATATTTGGCGAATCTAACTTTATTAACGACCCTTCTTGATCGTCAGGTGCTTGAAAAGCGCTCTGGAAAATAATTTCCAATAATTTTGCTTTTAAACATTTTTACTTCCTCTTACTCCTGGTAAGAGGAAATATTGAAATCGTGTCAAATTTTGGATATCGAGATATAACAAAAAAATCTGATTGAATTATTATTGTAAACAACATTTATTCTTCTCCTAAATTTTACTCGGTTTATAGTTGTCTTCAATATGATTTGGCTGGCTAAATGTAATTTGATAAATCTGGTTAATTTTAAATGAGTAGTTAATATCAGGGCTCAGATTAACTACCCATAAGCATAAAAACTCATTATAGGAAACTTCTTATATCTATAATATTAAGATTGTAGTCCAAATACTAACACAGATTTCCCGACCCTCCTTTAATTAATTTTTCCGGAAAAATTAAAAAAAAAAGAAAACAAAAATTTCAATAAATAGGCATTTAAGTTTTATGAAAATCGTTTTGCAGAATATTTGAAATACCCAGAAATGTATTCTACAAAGTTGCACTTGCAGATAAACCGATTTTCTTTAGACTTCTATTTAAAGCGATGCATGTTATTATATCTGGTATTTTATCCGTCGTAACATGCATATTTCTTATATACCTGACTGGTTTCGGATTCTTAGCCATCATCAGAGCAAATTCTTCACGTTAGTGTAGACAGTTCATGTTTCTGTTACTGTTACTTGTTGGTTTGTTGATGTATTATGCATTGCGTTAGAGGCTATAAGGTTATGTTGCTATTTGTGTGTGTGTATGTGTTTATGACAAAATGGAATTATTATAAATTATGATTAGACATTAGAATATAGTGTATAATAAAAAACGTGTTTTGAAAGATACTTTATAACTAAATTTTAATAGAGGTGTTAAGCATGCTCAGTGTTTTATCAAGTCATTTTTATTAGGGGGGCGATAAGAAATTTCAGGAATATACTATACTAATAAGAATCAATACAGTTTGAAGAAAGGCAATGTAAAGTTTAAGGATAGTCAAATGCTTGTTAAAATAATAAATAAATATGAAATCCAAGCAAGGTTAATACAAGGAAGTATGTATCTTAATTGATATGTGAGAAGGTTTTTAATTATTAAATATTTTAAGAAGGCATTTTGTTGTACTGTAATTTATACTGAATTAGCACCATTAAATATGCAGCACCAAAATCATAGTTCCAAAATCATAGCAAATAGCAATTTGTTGAGAATTTTAAGTGTTTAAAGTTTGTTGAGGTAACTGTAGTAAACTCAGAAACCTATTCTGTACTTTTCGTACTTTCGATTTACCAGTTTCTACAATCTTGGAATATTGGTAAAGCATCTACTGGAACTTATTATTACTAATGAATAATGCCAATTTTTTCAGGCGGGCTCAACGTGTAACTGCTAAATTAGGCGCCTCAGTCGTGGGGGGGGGGGGGACATCTACTTTACTATTACAATTTTTTAAACGAATATAAAATTTAGCAGTTATATGCGGGATTCGAACTGGGGAGCTCCCAGTTACAAGTCCATGCTGATAACCACTATACCAACACCAGCCCCTTATTACTATCATAGAAACACATATGGCACTTAGCAACGCAACTCTTCCCAGATTACTCAAAAATATTAATTTTCCTAGAAAAACGTATAAAATAAAAGGATACTAAATCTTTATGTGAGTAATGAACATGCCTTAGCATGCTCAGAAAGTACGACGCGTTTTCAAGAAAAATGGGAAAATTAAATAAAATTATTTAATAAACTGGCTGTTCTATTTGACCAGTTTTGATCGGCTCATTGGTGGCGGGAGCAAAAATGGTACCTAAACTGAATATCAAGTTTAAGTTTCTTGCTATTATTGAGACCTTTTATTGCTTGCATTCTATTTATAAACATACTATTCAAAAATGAATGAAGAACTATTCATTAAAGAAAAAAAAAGAAAGAAATCACTATTTATCACATTTCCCTGGCGTTTTTGGACATTATTCATTGTGTCCGAGCATTGTATAAATAAGACCCCCTATAAATCATATTGACCATAATACATCTTGAGCTGTCAGAAACAAATAGATACAAGTCTGTTTTAAGATTTCCTATTAAGTAAGTATCTATTCTAAAGATAATCTAACAATTATATCATTTGCTAATTATCTTTTGACATTGTATTTCAGTGATAATGGTTGAATTTATTAGAGAATATACTACAGTCGCCGATGAAATTTTGTTAATAAATAGTACTTTAAGTCCAAAAACAAATGAACGGATATATAACTTACATTCGCATCGATTAAAATCGATTTACGATCATTAAACGTATCATATTTATGTATGGTTTTAAACTAAAACATTTAGTAAACATTCCAGGTTTGCAGAAATCGCAGCAATTGCAGATTCCCTAGAGAAAGAGGCAAATTTTGATGTACAGCATAGGCGCTTCTGGTATGGAGATAGGAACAGCAATAGAGCAAATTATTCAGAACGGGAAGTTGTTCATTGCGCATTATGTTTGCACGGAGATTCAGCGCTGCCGAGCAAAAATATAGCGCCTGTGAGCGGAAGTTACAGGAAGTCAATTGGAATTCTGTACTAAGTGCCCATAAAGAAGAAAAGGCATGTGGATCTTTCATATTAGATTATCTTTTCTGTATTATGTTATGAAGTTGTAATGGGATCCGAATCAGTAAAGATACATTGCATCCGAAAAGCGAAGAAGCAGACATCGCATTAATCAAACGTTAGTTACTCCCAATCTTCGCCAAACTTGGGAGTTTCATATAAATAGAGCTACGGCAGAACAGTCAGGACAGTTTACAACAGTACATCCAGTCAGCAACCTATCTACTTACTTTCTATGTACTCAACAGTAGAGGGAGAAAGAGAGATCTGGCGCATGACGTCATCAACGTCGGATCCAAATCCCTCCTCCCCACCATGTGGGTGGGGGGTGGGGGTAATATAAGAAAAAAGTTTTTTAAAATACTCCTAGCTTCGATCCTGCGATCTTTTACTCCAAAAGTCAGCAGCTCTAACCACTAGACCATCAGTGTTACTGGTAAAAATATGTATTATTTAAGTTCTATCAAGTTAGGGTGGTCACTCCGCCTTTCCTCGCCGTAGCTGTGCCGATTGAGTGTGAGGTGTATGTGTGGGGTCAATGTATTGCATTCTCCATAGCTTCATCTCTGTTCGCAGTTAGACCCCCCCCATTCGATGGATGGAAGGGTGTTCTTCCACCCTCCCACCGATGTTCCTAGCTGT
Source organism: Triatoma infestans (assembly GCA_011037195.1). Classification (NCBI taxonomy): domain Eukaryota; kingdom Metazoa; phylum Arthropoda; class Insecta; order Hemiptera; family Reduviidae; genus Triatoma; species Triatoma infestans. The sequence goes on from JAAEAF010013677.1 coordinate 17,007, forward strand.
ACAGGTTTTATAACTGTCTCCATCTCACTTCCACCTCTATTGTATTCCTCAAGTAACTTCCGTTATACCACCTCTTCTCTTTGTTTAATTTTTTTACTGATTTTTTTAAACGGTTCGGGGAAGAGTGGGGGAATCTACAAGACTTTCAATGATTTCCACTTTTATAACATCAGTTTTACGCAAACATGGCTACGAGTGAAATGAGCCTGCAGCTGACTACAAGTTTTCCACTCAACAAAAACAACTCCAAGGTATTGATTACTGGTCTCTCCCAAGATTATGTGCCTCTAATAGCGGTGAGATCGAAAAAAGATGTTATTTATCTAGATGTTGAAGACTGGACAACTTTGAAGTCGAACATGCAGACATTCAATGACTTCTTTAATGGGAAAGAAGCAGTTTCTCCAAGTGAAATCAACCTTAACAAAGCAACAATATATTTTATTAAGTTTACACACAAGATGATTTCCATCCAGGGGAAAGCAACTTGGTTGGAGAACCTTCTAAGTTTTCAACCTACGAAAATCAACCTGCTAAGAAGTGAATACTTAAAATTTCAAAGCTTGTTTAAAGATGTAAATGTTCAATTGGATTATTTATCAAAACTTTGTGTTCCTAATACATTATTTCCATATTATAAAGAAAATTAATAAACATTTTCACCCACAAACTGAGTTTTTTTTATAATTTATAAATTCCTCTAAAAATTTTTTAGTAAGGACAGGATAAGAGAAAAAACCTTCACACACTTTGCTATTCTACTAAATCATTTTTATTTATCCAAGAAGGTTTCTTAAAACCTAACCACTTTACATACAGCTTATTTTTTTTACGTCTTAGAATTTTTTCTACAAGATATACATCTTTATATTTAGTTTTCTGCAGTTCTTGTGTATAAAATGCTCCTTGAATAGGCTGTCCTGTCAAATCTTCCAACAGGTAAGTGTATGGAATAGTGTTACGAACATTTTTAATTTTAAATATTTCAGTGCTCCAATTGGGTGTATAACCTTTGCTAAATATACTTCTTTTTTTCGAAACACGTACATAGTCTCCTTCTTTAAATCGTTGTTTATCTTTTCTTTTTACTTTAGAAGAGTAAACATTAGCTAGTAAGCATGCTTCATTGCCAGAATTTACTTCTGATGGTGTCATACCAATTGTACGGTGTACTTTGTTGTTGTAGGTATTTATGAGATCAGGTAAATGCTTTGTATAATTGTAGTTTCCTCTAAGACTAAACAATTGATACATCATAGATTTAAAAGTTCTATTAAATCTTTCAACAATTGAACTTTTAACCTGGCTGTAAGTACTGTAGTGATTAATTTTGTGCTTCTCCATGAGTTTCTTGAAGGAAACATTGTAGAATTCCTTCCCATTATCAGTCTGAATATTTTTTGGCACTCTTCCACTCGAAATAAAAATATTATTCATAGCTTGAGTGATATCTTTTGCGTTTTTTGATTTAACAGGTTCCACCCAGGCATACTTTGAAAAACAATCAATCACTGCTAATATGTATTTGTAACCACTATTTTGACGAGCGTATAGTATCATTTCCATTAAATCAGCTTGCCATAAATCATCAATACCTTTGAGCAATGTACGCCTTCGAGGGTAGCGTGAACGTGCCGGTCTATGAAGTTCAAAAACTACAGCCTCTTTGCTAGACATGTCTTTATGGTTCAAAAATTGTTTTAAGCGTAGCTGCAGTTATAGGAACTTTTGGATCCAATAAACTCATTCGGTTCGTAAAAACCTCGAATAAATTACGCACAAAATTATTTGTAACTTTTTTTCGGGCTTCATCATAGGTTTCTAAAAGATAACTTTTGCTAACAAACTGTTCTTGTAAATATGAATTTGTTACTAAATCTAACTCTTTTATATACTTTTCCAATCCTTCAGTTACAAATTTTTCAAGATAAATCTTATTAACAGCATCGGAACTACCAACCGGGCTATTGATTCCAAGTAATCGTTTATTTTCAAAGTTGATATATTCTCCATCTTCGTCATCACTAACATGAAATACTTTTTTTAAGTGATGCAAAGGTCCACCAAACTTGTCGATAGACATTTTTCGAAAACCAAACAACAACTGATCATTTATCCCAAGAGTAATTCTTAATAAATAATATCCATCTCTCTCAACTCTTCGATTATAGAATGAATTTCATTTCCATGTGCATTATGTCCAGCTTGGGTTGATGCATATAATAGTCGAAGTCGATCCACTAATTCATTTGGATCATCCCAATATTCATAAATATTTTGCGCTACATCCATACCTTTACCAGTGGTCATACGTCTTAGATCGTATCTGCTTGTAATAGGCTTTGTTGCAATTGTAGTCCGAGCTGTCTTATTAACTTGTTCTGCAGTTGATGGTGGTGTGAAATAGGGTTGAGCTAACCCCCGCTCCACATGAGGATTAAATAAAGGAGCTATAATATTTTTGTATTTGAATCCTTTGCTGGAACTCATTCCTTTTTCTTCACTAAACTGTTGCTTATGCGCATTACTTCTAATTAAAATGTCTTTATAATTTTCCGAATCTTCTACAGTGTATTCGTTGGGCTTTTTTAAAAATAACAATTGTAACAAACCTGGTGTACCTTCATACCATTTTCCATTTACATTAATATCATCACCATCTATGGTTACCTGAGCATTTCCAATGGTCATCCCACCTTTTGGTAGGATTCTAATTCCATATCTATCATCAAAATCTCTAGGATCGGGACTTATTATTTTCGATAAATATGGTTTTATTAAAGACCCTATACCTTTTACTTCACCTATCCTTTTCTCCAGCTCCTCTTTACTATGTTTTTGTTTTATTTGCTCCAGAATAGAATCATCGTCTTCAAACGTCTCTTCTTCCATTGTAATATCTAAAATACCCTTTCGCTGAATGGGAGTTGAAGCTTTAAGTGGTAATTTCACTTCTTCTTCTGCTTCTTCTTTAATCGGTAATTTGACATCTTTTTCTTCTTTGAGCGTATCCGTAAGAGTCGAAGCGTCTGATTTTAATCTTGCTTTTTTAGAACGCTTTCTGGTCTGGTCAACTAACTCTTGAAGCGGTTTCGTAATGGGCTCTAAACTTCTTTCCAAATCTTGCTGTGATAATTGAAGCCCTCTCTTTAAACTTTTGAATTTTTCTCGAAGAGATTTAGAAGTTTTGATAAGATGTTGTGTAACTTTAGGATCCATAATGAAAAATGATAGACATAGGGAAAATATTACTCTATATATAGATGTATGTATCCAAACCTTTTCGAAATCTCCCATTATATAAGTCTCTTGTTTTATCTATTGTTAGAAAACCATATGGCTCATCCCAGCAGACCTCACACATCTTTTTAAAATTATTAAATGATACATTTGGTGAACTTACATGATCATTATAAATATGCCTTAAATTTAAATCGTCCTGTGTAAAAATTATAATAAAATTGGCATTATCACGTATAAGATGTTTAGGGACCCTTGCATAACTTTGTGTTAAATAGAAACAATCAATTCCTCTATGCCGACCCATGCTGAAATATTGTCTGATTATGTCCTGTTGATCCATTGAAATATCATCAAATACAATAATAGAATTTCTTTCTGCATTGTCAGGAGTGATTACCTGTTGCGTATCATTGATTTTGTGATATCCTATTTCTGGTGCTAATTTGAATACTTCTTCTAAATATAAATACTTTTCTTGTTGGAGGGATCGGCTACATAAGTATACATTTCCAAATTTTAACCCATTCGGTTGTAAAAGCAAACAAGCTATGAGATTGGTTTTACCAGACCCTGAACTTCCACAAATAAGTGCACGTATATTATCGGGTAACAATTGGCCATGACGACACTCATTTGTTTCATGATCTTCACCTGAAGGAAACAAGTTATAAACAGGTAAACATTCATTTTGCTTCTCCAATCGCATACTGATGATGACGAGTTTGATTTGCAGCCTATATAAATAGAATCAGTCCTAAAAAACAGTCATCATAATGAGAAAGAAAACGACCGGGAAAGGTTTAATAAATTCAGTGATCAACAAGCTTCCATTTGAAGCGCATATTCCAGGATATAATTTTGTGGCCCCGGAACGAAATTACAAGAAAGACTAAACCGTGGTGATAAAGGTGTTAATCCGTTAGATGAGGCCTGCAAGGAACACGACATTGCATATTTTAAAAACAAAGATTTGAAATCAAGGCATAAAGCTGATCGCATCTTAGCGGAAAAAGCTTGGCAAAGAACAAAGGCAAGTGACTCATCTTTTGGTGAAAAAGCAGCTGCTTGGGCAGTTACAAACGCGATGAAAGTGAAAGTAAAATTAGGTAGTGGTGGTATTAAGAAGAAAAAAAAAACTATCAAAGATATAATAAGTGCAGCTCGCGTAACTTCACCTACATCAATTAGTGGAGCCGCCAAAACCGCACTCAAAAAAGCTAAAAAGTTTTTAGCAAAATCAAAATTACACAAATTACCAAGAATATTGCCCGTCCCAAGAATTGGGGGCGTTCTCCCTTTTCTAGTACCATTGTTTGCTGGCTTGTCTGCTCTAGGAAGTCTAGCAGGTGGGGCAGCAGCGGTTGCTAAAGCAGTTAAAGACACAAGAGACGCTAGAGATCGTTTGGAAGAAATGAGACGTCACAATAGGAAAATGGAAGAACAGAAAATTGGTAAAGGTTTTTACCTTAGACCATATAAAAAAGGATATGGTCTTTATATTATGCAAGATTGACTACTTCCTAACAGAGCTCTCACAAATATAGATTTGATGAAATTTGCTAAAAACGTACCTCATTTTAGAGGTGTCTATATGCGTGATTCTTTGCCAAGTTATCCTAAAACTAATGAATGTGCTATTGTAAATCTAGATTCAACACAAAACATAGGTACTCATTGGGTTGCCTATATTAAAAAAAGTAATCAAGTAAATTATTTCGATCCTTATGGAAATCTTAGACCGCCGTTAGAACTCCTTCAGTATTTCAGAAACTGCGATGTTACCTACAATCGTAAAAGATATCAAGATTTCGGAACTCCGTATTGTGGGCATTTGTGTTTGAAATTTCTATATAATAATGAAGAATAAGCATTTATGGAATTCAGTCATGTCTTATACGTTTACCTTAACAGGAACTTCGAGCATTCTTAGTGGTGATCTGTTTCCACCAATTAATTTAGATGATGATTTTAGCATTGGTTTACTAAGTTTTCAGTCATACAATTCCATACCGAATATCATTGAAGGTTTTAACAATCTTTTTCATTATGGAGACAATGTTATTAGTTTACCTACAGGAACTTATGAAGTAGAAGCAATAGCACGCTATCTAAAATCACATATAAAATCACCAGATTCATTGAAATTGAAAGGTAATACTAATACTTTGAAGGTGGAATTATCATGTACACAACCTGTTTACTTCAATAGAGAACATTCGATTGGCCCTTTACTGGGGTTTACTAAACATGAGGTGTTAGAAAAAATGATCACTCATAAATCAGACGAAATTGTACAGATTCATAGTGTCCATGCAGTTGCTATTAACTGTAATATAGCATCCGGTTCGTATAGAAATGGGAAAACAGGACATACTATATATGAATTTTCTCCATTAGTTCCACCAGGATTTAAAATCGTACATGAACCATCTCCAGTCATTTACTTTCCAGTTATCGGTGAAGTGATCAACAATATAACACTTGTTATAACAGATCAAAACCAGAACTTGGTGGATTTTCGTGGAGAGACAATCACCATCAGATTACATCTAAAGAAAAATGGGAATTGATTTTCGAAAGTATAAAATGGATTACACTGCGGTGAAAGCAACTAGTATTCAAAGAACGCCTTACCGAGCGTTAACACCATCAAATATTTACTTTCTACAAAGTATAGGACTTTTGATTAAACCAAAATGGAAGAAATACTAAATGTGAACAAAAGAGTGAGTTTTGAGGAGAGAATAACGGACTTTGAATTTCACTCTCATCAGCCTTTCAACCAATCATTCGACAATTCTGATGAAATAATAATTGCCATTCAACAACAGGATATCTACACTGTTCCAGCCAAAAGTTTTCTATATATTCAAGGACAATTGATTAAAGAAGGTTCTGAAACTATCGATCCAAGTGAACTGAGAATAGTAAGAAATGGATTTTTGTTTTTGTTTGATGAAATCAAGTATCAGTTGAATGGTGTACTGGTTTATCATGTTAGAAATCCGGGAATCACAAGTACATTAAAAAACTATGCATCTCTTAGTCCAGATAAGGCGTCAGGAATGGAAATGAGCGGCTGGATGATGCCTACTGAATACGTTAAATTAGCTGATGAAAATGGTAATTTTGATGCTTGCATTCCACTAGACATTGTTATGGGATTCTTTGAAGATTACAATCAAATAATTCTAAATGGAAAACATGAGTTAATTCTACATCGCAGTAGAACGGATAATGATAGCATTCAAGTTTTAAAAGATCACCTCAATGTTAAAGCTTCTATTAAACTAAAATCTATGCAATGGAAAATGCCATATGTTAAAGTGTCTGATGAACAAAGGTTAAAGTTTTTAAATTTAGTCAATAAAGGAAAAACTGTTCACATGGCATTTAGATCATGGGATCTTGTGGAGAACCCCTCTCTGCCTACTAATACTAACAAGCAAACTTGGTCTGTGAAGACGTCAACAAATCTAGAAAAGCCCCGTTATATCATAATTGCATTTCAAACAAATAAAAAGAATAATGCAGAAAGTGATATGTCACAGTTTAATCACTGTAGTATATCAAATGTAAAGTTACATCTAAATTCTGAAGTTTATCCATATGATGATCTCAACATAGATTTTTCCAAGAATCATTTTACGGTTCTTTATTATATGTATCGAAATTTTCAACATAGCTACTACGCTAAAGAAAATCAACCTCTTTTAAGCAAAGAAGAATTTAGGGATGAAGGGCCTATTATAGTTATAGATTGTTCCCGTCAATCAGAGGCAATTAGATCATCTTCAGTTGATATTAGAATAGATCTAGAAACAACGGAAAATTTTAAAGCCAATACAACAGTCTATGCATTAATCTTGCATGATGCTTTAGTTGAATATAATCCGTTATCCGGTTTAGTTAGGAGAATATAAGTAGAAGTGGGGGTTAGTATTTAATTGAGGAAGATTGTGTAGAAGAAATTTAGTTTTCACAATGCGTGCGGGTGTGATTGACTTCCAGGGTTACCTTACTCCTCAAAACTGTTATATCGCCAAGGAAGTGACTATTATAGATTTGGACTACCCTTCAGTGTTTTGGCACTGGTTATTCAAACCCCCATCTCAAGAAGATGTTCAAAATTTATCTACAAATAAATGGATATTTCATAACCTTCATGGATTAAATTGGTATGATGGAGATGTGGAATATTCCGAATTAAGAAGCTTATGTCAGAAATCAACTGAAAATTTTACCATTCTTTTTGCTAAAGGACTTGAAAATCTATATTTCTTGAAGAACTTATAGGAAAAGAAGTCTTTGACCTCCAAGATTTTGGCTGTCCATCACTGAAATGTCTCACTTCAACGTTGGAATTCACTAAATGCATCTACCTTGCGGAAGGAAATCCAACTGTTCATTAAAATTTGCAAAAATATTGGTTGATTGGATTTCAAGGAACAGATCAAAGGTGGATCTCTACGATGCAAAAATAAGGGAAAAAACATTTAGCCATTGGACTTATCCTCTTTCCTCAGAATTTTTAGCATATCATGGCTTTTTCAAAACAAGAAATCATAGTGTAAAATGTATTTTTGTGGACTCGAATTAGAGAGTAATATTAAGAAGTGTCCCTGTGAAATTCATAAACTCTATAATCCAGAATGTATATGGTTTGTGAAAAATGGTTTGATTAAATAAAAGATTTTTGCTTAACTGTTTTTTATTTATTTACCTCATAGTCATATCACAATTAGAGATAAATGCCTTAAGGCTTACAATTTTCAATGAAGTTGAGATATCAGCAAAGTTTACAATAGGAATTATATAATCATTTTGAACTATACAACGAATATTTTGATTATTATTTATTCTTAAAGAATAATCATGATTACTTAATGTTAGAGGACCCGCTGGATTAAATCTAAAGATAAAAATAGTTGAACTGTTTCTAAAAGTTAGACATGGAACACCATTCACTATTTCTCTTCCTCGAAGTTTTAAACCGTTAATTGATGATATGGATGGTATAAATCTCCCTGAATAAAAATTCTTGGCGTTCACGAAAATATGATATTCATTGAGTTCTTGTTCTATGACCAGTGCTGCAATATTGAAATGATTAAATATTTGTAAAATTTGTTTAACTGTTCTGATGTTCTCGATCATGGGATGAAAGAAAATTCTTTCAATTATCTGAAAAAAAATTATTAGTTTGTTTATTTTTTCACTATTTTTACTACTTACATTTTTTTTTTACTCCTTACTTACTTGAAATTTTTCATTGATGTTCATAGAATCAGGCATCATTGAATCCACAGCCTTGGACTTTTCTTTTGATTTTCTTCTTCTTTTCTTGGGTTATATATATTACTAATTAATATTACAATATTATATATCAGTGCACGCGTGAATTAATTTTTATTACAATAATAATTAAGAAAAAATATAAGAATACAAATGTTTTTTTTATATTTAAATATAAGTCTAATAACAAAAATATTCACGTAGGGTTTCATTGCAAAAACCATAGGCTTTAGTATGTATAAAATCTTGTGAGATGACCCGTTTGTCATCATTTGCGGAGAGAGAGAGAGTTTATTAACTTCAAGGGAGAAAACATTATGCTCCTTCGATCTAATAGATCTCATTATGGATAACATGGAAATATTTTCAAATAAAACACGTCTGTAATCTTCAAAACTTATCCGTTTGAGAGTAGTTTTCTGAACTCCTTTGGCACGTTTTTTTATATTACCATCAATATAGATGGCATACATTTTCGGTCTTAAGGCAATCACTTCGTCAATTATTTGTCCATTCACTTCATCTTTAAATTTCCCCAACACTTTTTTATTCTTGGTAGAATAGTTGGGGTGCTCGTGAGGATAGTCTGAGGTGTCAAAATGATGTTCCAATTCCCTCATATCTTTGAACACATCTTTCTGTACTTATTTTATATAAGACGGAATCTGTATCAGTATAGATAAGGCTTAAACGCTCAGATCCATATTTGTTGAGCATGACTTCATAGTGGAATCTATAAAGAACTGTTTTTGAGATATCAAGAACAGATAATCCAATGTAAATGGGTTTGTTGAAGTATAGTTTTGTTTTAGCCATCTGTACTCCAACTAAATTTTCGTCGTATATTTTTCTATCAAGAAAATTCGGTTTTGCAGTTAATTTTGATAATCTCTTTTCATTATTTACTAGCTCGAAGTTCATTCGCTTGCGAACATTTTCCATGGTCTTACCAAAGTTGGCATTATTATACAATTTATATTGATTTTTTTCAAAATTGTTAGCCGCCTTCTTTCTCATATTAGTATTTAACTTAATGTATGGGAGAAGCCATGGAGATTGTTTGAATTGTATGGCTCTGTGAACTTTCACTAATTTTAATCCATAATCGAGAGCTTGTTTGAGAGCAGTGTAATGGACAACATATCTCTCCCGTTTACCAAGATGAGGAATTAATTTTTTTATATTTGCATTGCTGCTAGGAGGTACAATTGATTCCGCAAGGAATGGTAGATCATCGTGAAGCAAATGAAGATGTTTAGGATAGTCCACATCCACTTCCAATATGTATCCATATTCAGAATCATCCGGAATGTCCTGAACTCTTATTTCTTCTGGTCGTTCTAACCATCTGAAACCACCGTATGGTAGAAACCTGCTCTGGGCATCACCATATAAGTTGTTAGCATCATAGTACATGATAAATACGGATTCTTGAGACGGGTCGTAATTATGCATGTATCTATTGTTAGCTTTGCAATGTCTTAGTGAAGCTTGACAAATTCCTCCTCTTATTCCACGTTCAACCATTAAAATCATATCATAATCCAGTAAAAGTTCTAATTTGACACCAGTTAAACGTAACATCGCATCCCATGCCATTCCTGGTGCTGTGAAATAATGTGCAGGATCAATTTTATGTGTCTCCATTGTTACATTTCTGAAGTTTTGGAAGAACAAAACATCTGTTTTTAAATAGATATCACTATACTCTCCTAAGGTAGAGCATTTGAAATGATTCCATACCTTCATAGCGTGGTTGTAGTCTTCTTCATCAATGTTACTGTCCATTAATGTGCTGTAAAATGCCTCTTTCGGTGGTAAATTGTTTTCCTCTAACCTCTCCCAAGAGTTAACGTAATCATATGGGAAAACTCCTTTTCCTAATACAAGCGGTAACTGAGTTTCATTGAAAAATTTTGTTGTTTCTGTGAAACTGTTTTTGGGGAGATATAAAACTAATTGACTTAGACTCTCGGACATAAATCTAAATGAGTCAATGAAACGAAATTTTATTCCATTAATGAATTTGGTGAATTAAATAAAATTTTCCTCTGAGTGGGGTAAAATGTCAATCCTCCCAGGTGCCTTAGCTAATTCTTTGATGATGAGATGTGCGTCATATCCGCTGAGATTATGTATGATAACGGGGACATAGTTGGGTGTCCTACATCTTAAGTTACATTTATTGCATGCGGGTCCCCTATATGTGCCTGAAATATGACAGTGATCATGCACCTTGTGATTATCTTCTGTAAATGCCTGCTTACAGAGATAGCAGATCTTAGCCGCCTTCCATTCTCTCTCTTCTAATTCATCAATCAGCATTTCTTCATTCATTTTTAAAATCTTGTTAATAGAAACCGATAAGTCTTTGAGATGGTCTAAGAAATATTGGGCTGCATTACTTCCTCTATACAAGAATGGTTCTTTAGTCAACCAAAGATGATCAATTTCATCGCTAGTTTTAACGTATGTACAAAAAGAAAATGGTATATGTTCTTGATATTTCGTTGTGTATGAACTCGCTGGAGAAGGTGTACATGTATGTATTTGATTTAAAATGCACTCGAAATCTGCATAAATCACAAAATTCACTTTTAACTGATGTTCGACGTTTTTGAATTTAATAATGGGCTCATCAGTTGGGAGTTTAACGGCTACTGGATCATTATCATTGCAATATATACCATGCTCAATTAATTTCTCAGCTGCAGTTCTCCCATGCTGATTGTCAAAATGAGTGAAACAACGCTTACATACTTTAATCGCACTATTATGTCTAGTCTTTTGATTACGTACTAATTTCTCAAAGTCCTTAATATATACATAATGGTGTTTTCCACCATCTTCTAAGAGCAAAAGGTCTCGATGGTCTGGCAATTCTTTGTTCGTAACCTTCAATGGATAAATTGCATCCTCTTCATCAAGTGCAAATACATTTATGGAAATACTATTTGCCTTCTCAAATTTCCTAATCTGATGAAGCGGTGTGGGGAAGGCAATACAGGAAAAATCATAATTGTGGGACACATGTTTATATTTACTAACTCGGTGAGGATCTTTATCAACATATTTAGCTAGCACTGCATATCTGAAACAGTGTTCATCATAATTCTCTGGATTTATGCAAGCTTTCTTAACCGCAATCGCGTCAGGAAGTTTTATATAAGTTGACCCTCCCAATGGTTTGTACATATTTATTCTCAACCTCGCGCCATCAACGCCAACTAGTTGCCAGCCACTTTTTTTTAACTGACTTTCCTCCATTTCAGTTACTAGTTTCTTGAATTCCTGTTCGAGAAACTCATCAAGATCGGTGGTTCTGTAAACAGCTTTGTTGCGAGTTTTAAAAGCGCGATCGCTCTGCTCCCCAGCTACATTTTCAAAAAGACATTCAACTACTATGTTAATCTTCAAAGCATGTTTCTTTTCTAACTGAAGTTTAATTAGTTCATACAGACGGCTTTTAATAGAGTGCAGAAATGTAACCAGGTCTTCAAATTCAGTAGAACGCACAAAATAAGATTTTAACCTTCCTAAACACGCTGATTCATATTGCTCGGATTTAAGTTTTAAAAGTTGAATCTTGGGTGGTTCCGGACAGTTTTTCTTTAATGTTTGCTGATGTCTTTCAATAGAAACATCCTCATCAACTCTTACTTTCTTGAGAGGCGGTTGTTCAACACAAAAAGATTCATGTCTATCTCTATTAAATTTGTTACTAAAAATATTTTTGCATGTTTTGCAAGAGTAACTAACATTACCCTCGCAAAATCTCTCATGCCTTCGAAGATTATTTTTTAAAGTGAAGGACTTACTACATTTAATGCAGTAGTTGGATGACATTATGAAATCACACGGTTTTACACATAACCCTCACTGACACAGGTCTGAATGAAACAGAACTATTGTGAATTATTATAAGCTTTTTTATTTTTAGGTTAGGGGGATATCCTCTATTTCCACTGAAAACCTTGGCTATTATTTCATTATCAGACTTATATTTTTTTTTTTATAAAATTTATTAAGCAAATTCTAACTGAAAAGATTTATTTTTTCCAATACCCTTATAAATAAGGGAAAGCGTAAGAGGTTTGTATTTATTACTAATTTTTTCATCTATCTTTTTTGCGAAAATTTTCGGTAAAAAACATCTCAATTTTCGATTATTCTCTTTTAAAATTACGTAGATACTTTCCCCAAATTTCGTATTTATTTTATTTATACTGATAATGGGGTAGGCTATATTGAGAGTTAAATCTCTCACGGAAAGGTATTGGGTCTCTTCTTCTTCTGCTATTTGGTTTAATAATACCTTTAAATCAGACATCTAAAAACAAGGAAATTAAAAGTAATGCTAATAACTTCTAGTTACTAAAGACTCTGAAAGAGAAAAAATTAAAAAAAACATACAAAATCGTACTAACTGTGATATGGGAGTTTTCTTCAGCAGACACAAAACAGCAAACTCAGTAAAATTCCCAGCTGAAGGTGGTTTATAAACACAATAATATCCTCCCCACCAACTCATATTTAACTTGTGATGGTAAATGATTCTTCATATTTTAACAACCAGTTAGGTAGATGGGCTATAGAATGTTTATGTGTGTGGGAAAATTTTAATATTAGCAATTCCCATTATGGTGAAAGATGCATTTGCACTTTTCAACTAATGCGGAAGTAATGTAATGTATAAACAATGTATGTATGTAGAGGTGTGAACGGTGATGAATAGACACTTCCTACTTTAACTGTAATTCCCCGTTGGGAAAAATTTAATATTAGCAATTCCCATTGCGGTGAAAGATGCATTTGCACTTTTCAACTAATGCGGAAGTAATGCAATGTATAAACAATGTATGTATGTAGAGATGTGAACGGTGATGAATAGACACTTACTACTTTAATTGTAATTCCCATTGTGTAGAACTTATTTACTAAAGATTAAATTGCATTTTCTAGTAATGGTAACCTAGCATTCCAACCGTGACCATAGGCAGCTATGATTTTAATATAAAAAGGTGCATGTTGTTAGTGGTCTAAACTGTGAACAGAGATGAAGCTATGGAGAATGCAATACATTGACCCCACACATACACCTCACACTCCATCGGCACAGCTACGGCGAGGAAAGGCGGAGTGACCACCCTAACTTGATAGAACTTAAATAATACATATTTTTACCAGTAACACTGATGGTCTAGTGGTTAGAGCTGCTGACTTTTGGAGTAAAAGATCGCAGGATCGAAGCTAGGAGTATTTTAAAAAACTTTTTTCTTATATTACCCCCACCCCCACCCACATGGTGGGGAGGAGGGGATTTGGATCCGACGTTGATGACGTCATGCGCCAGATCTCTCTTTCTCCCTCTACTTAA